>CAKNET010000147.1:0-32243 GCA_930272545.1 Sphaerostilbella broomeana | reverse complement strand
ATTATTTATTATTTATTATTTATTATTTATTATTTATTATTTATTATTTATTATTTATTATTTATTATTTATTATTTTAGTTTTTTTTTTTTTTTATACTTGTAAATTTTGTTTTGAAATAGGATTTAAATAAGACTTTAGAAATAGTGTGCTCCTTATATTCTTCATGGTGTAAAAGTGGGCTTAAATGGCCTTGTGTCATTACTTATGCCCGATAGGTATATGTAGATGTGTATTCAGAAGCACATACCCTCAGGATCACGTCTTTAAAATATCAATAATAAGATAGGCTGCCTCTCAACATGGAGAGTCGCTACCAGATTAAACATAATTGTACTAACGGCTGACTTGGGTGTATGCCGTCTCTAATTCCTTTGGTGCCTCAAATTTAGTAAAAAGCAAATTGGTCGTGGTTTTGGGATCCTAGTTTGGCTGTCGGCTGAACTGGGGCTGAAGCTCAAACGCGCTCCTGAGACCGTTGGGGCGCGACTATTATCTAGTTGTGATTTGCTCTAAGCATCAGCAAACCTCAACCCCTTACGTCGTCGGGGCTCAGGCTGATACTCCCAGTCATCTATACCTACATTGTATGAGTTACCTAGGCATCTAGGTAGGTATTGTGCAATTGGCCTGCTTGCTCTCCTCTCTTCAGCCGTATCATCCCCAAACTATTCTTTTTGAGTGGATTGCCTCGCATCCCAGAAACTGCGATCGAACTAGAGCAAGTTGCCTAATCTCCTTTCAGTGCCGATTGAAACGGGCTGAAACGATCGATCAACCATTGAGCTTATAGGTAAGCAGAACTCTTACCATGTTTTTTTGGAATTCTTTTTCCCGCCGTCTTTTCATATCCCGACGGCACATCCACAAAAGCGCCCCTGGACCAGGCGGCTCTACACACTACAATAAACCTACGAGGTCCGATAACATGAGAGCTTCGGCCTCTGTCAAACTATAACAGAAGCAGAAGAGGAAGAAGAAGAAGAAGAAGAAGAGGAGGAGGAGGAGGAGCATGAATGCTTGACGAACAAACGCTGAAGAGATAAAGATAAAGGCTATAATGATGTCAAAGCCGGTGCAGAAGTGGGATGCGTGGGAAAGCCGTTAAAATTGATGCCATGAAACTGGACGACCGTGGTCTTCTTCACCTCCATCCCGATGAGAACACTAGACGCCTTTATCGTTCACATTGACTATTGCGATGTGTCCTTGCCCGCAAGGCTGATTGATGCGTGCGAACCTGCTACACAACATCGCAAGTCTGCAACAACAATATTCCACGGAATGCTCTCGACTGTTTCTCTTATTGCTGGGGGAATTTGATTGCTTTCCCACCATTTGGTAGCCATGTGTGGATGATAGATCTCACCGCCCCTTCCGCCCCTGATCCTGACCAGGCGGTGGGTGGCAGAAGCCTTCGAAGGCCGAGGACACAGCAAAGCTCTAGATCATGCAGGAATCTCGTTGTCTCGCCCATATGCAATCCACTAGAAGACAGCGGTATTAAGGCGCAGGGGCCTCGAGCATACTATTTAGACTTATCTACTATCACTCACTCATTCTCCATCTTCCTCTCTTACCAAAACACATCCAATTAGCTAAAATTTGGCATGTTTCGGGTCTGACCTCTCACGAGTACAGGTCTTATTTAAAATTGCGACTCATTTGGCTGCTATTATGCCTCCAGCCACCCAGCCTGTTTGAGGTCCTCGACTGCTTTTTACCAGCCCCTTGGGGCCTAATCGACTGTACATCAACGTCACTACGTCTTCAATTGGTTAGTCACCATTTCCTTCCTCTTCTATATTATTCTTTATCAAAATTAGTTAAAACTCGCTTGCCTTGCTCCGCTCTCTGCCTTCTCCATTTACCGTCATCCCCGTTTTGTCTGCAATTCAGCTTTCGGTTCTCTCAAGGCAAAGTATTTCAAATCCTGCTGCAACCTCATTCCCCTTTAGCCATGTCGCTCTCGCGCTCATCAACTGCCATCATTTCTATTAAGTATCGATTTGAGCTCGCTAGCTTAGACGTTGCTCTGACCTTTGTCTAACTTCTATATTGTCATTAATTTCTTTCAAATGCAACACCATTCAAGTTCACGATTTGCTTGTTTCTCTTGCACTAACTGATATCCTTCTTGCTTAATGTTCATTGGCCTTCTAACCTTTGCTACTAGTATTATTTCATGATAGTAATCTGAGAAGAATTCCAAATTACTGTGACTCTGGTTCAATCATTGCGCAATCACATCACTAGACCAACCCAGACCGAACGCTGTGGACTGGCTGGACTCTGAACACCAGTTCAGCCCGTGTTCGGATCCCCATGGCCTCTTCCGAGGTTGACCAGAAATTCTTGGGCCGCATGGCTAAAGCTGTCGAAAATGACAACTCCATTCTCTCGTCTACTCTTTACAAGATACTTGGCCTCTCACTGCGACTCTCTGACAAATTAGTGGAGGTCAAGAAACAACTCAAACCTGATCCAACCTTCCACGAGGATGTCATGAGAATACTCTGGTTGGCGAGAGAAGGCCTTAAAATGCTTCAAGAATATGTTATACCTTTTGTCAGCAACTATGTCGAGCTCAAGGTTTTGGCGTTTAAATTACGAGCTAGTTTTCATCATATCTATGTTCTATTTCGCAATGAGCCACGGGTTTCCAACATGACTAGCTGGGACCCTGATGCAGCTACTGCTGCCATGTCTAATCCCACGAGGATTGACAAAGGCAAGAGCGTCACTACTGAAAATGATTATTATCCCAGACCGTCATCAGTACAACAAACACACCCTTTTGAAGGCGGCCCTGTTGGTCCGCCACCTGGTTTCGATACCCCCCTCTCAGCACTTTCACTTTCGTTTTTACTTCCTGCCAAAGATTATCTGCCTACAGCACATGAATACTTTGAAGAGGCTGTTCAACTAGCTGATGCACTTCTCTGGGGCTCACACTCATTACGCTTATCTGTGAAAACAGAATATGCTGCCTTTTTGTATGAATGTGTTCATGACGCTGATGCGAGCCGTAAGTTGGCGAGGGACACGATAAATGAAGTCTATGAAGCGACAGAAGGTATGGACGATGATATGTTTCGTGATGCCTGTGAGCTAGTCACCGTCTTGGGGAAGATGATGCGGCGTGGGCTCGATTCTGGCCATAACCTTCGTAGCAAGGCTCAGACGACCACCCCAGTTCTCTCTGCAGAAGTTGCGCCACCCATCGGCATGGAGAATCCTATATAGGGATCTCAACCTAGGCTGAGCATATATGTATGTCAAGTCACTAGATGCCATTTGCCGAGCTTATACCGCGACCATTACCTTCATTTTATAACACAAGCTTGGAGCTTGGTTCAGTATACAATGGCAGTTGAGAACTTCCAGTTGCGAGGTCACAGCCTGAGGGCTTCATTCTTGATATTTAAACCATACTTATATGAGTTGGCATATACGCTGATAGCTCAGAGTTGGTTTATATTGTGGTTTATCAGCTTGTCGGTATTGTCTAGAAATGCAAAACGGCAGTGTGCAAGGCTAGTTTGGACCGTGTAGTCTTTTAGCAAGTCTAGTGGTTGACGTCTGGCCAAAGCGACCTGCATAACCTGTTCCGACATCACTTCTCCTTCATATCTTTATTTTCTTTGCTGGGCCTTAGTTCTCAACTTTTATAACTTAGATAATAGCAGAAGAGAACTGTTTTGAGAATGCTCATGCGAAAGAGAAATTATTGTACGTATCTGAAGGGAAAGTGAGAAATGTTGTTTAATGTTGTCGGATATGAGCATTGCTAAAGGCCTTGTGTTATTGTTGTTGCGAATATATGGTGTTTGGATATTCACAACCTTTCCAAGAAGCTTCGGATAGCATGAGGTTCCAGGTTTTTAGCTGATGCATGCATACCTTAAAGTAATAAAAGTACATACCGATGCTCTAAGCCGGATATCTAAATCGTATGTATATGATTACGCATGGTCGTGGTTTGGCGCATTGGCTTATAGAAATTATTTCGGTTCCATGAAGTTATGAATTATTTGTTGCTATATCCGCCCCCGCCCCCAAGGATACTTAGTCCCGCTTCCCTTTGGATGGTATTCCTTTGAAGTCCCCGACACAGATGTGTCAATAGATCGGTTTGAATGATGTCACGATAGTCTTACAAATGCATTTCGTAGCCACTAGGTACCTAGTACCTCGATAGACAGAGCTGAGCTCCTCTTTCGAATTGATACTTGGTGGACTTAAAAGCATATGATAAGCTGCCCTAGCTCCTCATGAGGTTGCCTATTACCTGAGCTATACATCGTTATGCTCTTGACTGTCGATTATATCCGTCAATATAAGGACCATATTTGTGATTAGATAAGTTTATTCTCTTGAGATGGAGTTGCCGTGGAAAACAAACTCGATTTGAAACGTCAGAACTTGTTGCTGCCTGTTTCTTGACCAGTTACTTAGATTGGCGCGATGAAAATGTTAATTTAATCAATGATCGGCATGGCTTTTCTTTTGCTCTTGACAACCCCCCATCAGACTCTTGCTTATAGCTCTTAGTGGTTAAAATCTAAAGCTTCCGTTATGATGTAGATTTTTAGACTCGACTAGCAAGGCGTGAAGACCATAAGGAGATATCCTCTTGTAATGATCTCTAGACTCATTTAGGACACATATCTAGCAACAGGTTGAATCTGAGATAAGTCTTCCACGTAAAATGCCGACAATCATTACCTATAATTGTCCGACAAGGCAGGAGAAAGAACAACGCAATCATAGCTAATGCAGTATTCATGACATGAAAATAAAAGGAATGTTCTAAAAAGCTTACCCAAAAGGAAATATCTGAGACGGAGAGGCAGATTTAACAAACCTTGATCCTTTATATCCCAGCTGTGAACTAGACTCTTGAAGTTAATCAAATTAT
Source organism: Sphaerostilbella broomeana (assembly GCA_930272545.1). NCBI lineage: Eukaryota > Fungi > Ascomycota > Sordariomycetes > Hypocreales > Hypocreaceae > Sphaerostilbella > Sphaerostilbella broomeana. The sequence continues at coordinate 27,322 of CAKNET010000147.1, read as the reverse complement.
GACACTACAAATAGGTTGATAATACACCAAGACATAGAAAATTCCACATATCTTGAGGCTTAAATGTCTTTCAAAAAAAAAAAAAAAAAAAAAAAAGGCCCGCGGAAGCAAATGAAACTACCACGGAAGTCATTAGTCGATACCGGAGACAACCATGTCTTGTCAGGCAAATAGTTAGCAGTGACGACTTTTTGTCTGTTTGAGCCAAATGCGGCAAATGAATCACGATTGGCAATTGAACTTTATGTGATTTTAAGTCTGTGAATGGGTGGTTATGCCTCTAGCGCCTTGCCAAGCAAGAGCTTGGCTTTCTCGCTCAAGTCTATATGTAATGCAAGTTGTCGGCCCTCCTCGCTCATTTTCAGCCAGGTTTTGCGGAGAATGCTGATCAACTTTTCCTCATCTACGTGCGATGTTCTTTCGAAATTTTCAAACTGGTCGTCTAAAAATACGAGACATGCAACGTCCTCCAGAACCTGCGTGTGCTCATCGCTGCCGAGGTTTTCTTTGCGAATTAAGGCAGCGACTCGTTCTCGCCCTTCGTCGGGAATCGCTGGCTGAATGGAAGGCAAGGCCAAGAGCTCAACAACTTGTTGGGCAGCCTCAGCTTTGAGTTTGGCTCTCCATATCAGGTAACCAGGCCGAGTCATAGGAAAGCTGCTTCGTGGAATCTCCCACCTATCAAAGAAACGTGAGCTTGCCAAAACAATACCACCAACGATGCGCAGTTAAACCAAAGAGACGTGGCAATGCGGGGAGTAAGAGCCGATTTCCTATACCTGCGAAAGTGTTGCGCCCGACATGCCAACTGAAGCGAAGCAGGGGCAGAAGGATAGCGAATTTCCAGCCATTGTGTCATTTTTTGGGCATAGTGTAACTCGTATGGGATGCCCTGTCCAACACCACTGGGTCCGTCAACAATTCTTGGATCTTGGGAATGAGCCTCATCGATGAGCTGAATAGCCTGCGAAAACTCAGAGGACAGGGGCGCTAGTTTTGCGGACATTTGCACAAACTTTGCGGCGTAGTTGGTGAAGATTTCTGGGACAATTGATGATCTATGAGCATATAGATAGATAAGAACTGAAGAAACTATACGGAAATGAATGGACTTTGTATATATTGTTTCGACTTGTTGGACACATAGAGAGGATGTTTTTTTTTTCTTACGAGAAACCCTGATCTGAAGATGTGACTGCCAACTCAGACGCCCACTCAAGCTCGTGACCTTGCTGGGCAATAGTGGTTTCTAACGGTGCTTCAGGGCAGTAAGGTTGTCTTCTGAGTCAGCGCGCGGTGTGGGTGTGGTGGCCTATTTGGGACAGTGCCGTGATACCTCTCCGGTCCGGTCTGTCGTCCAATACACATGATGATTTATTAATTCCCATTTGAGAATGCGGAAGTTTGTGCATATTTTGGAATTTGGATAACTTTACTGACCTTGAACCGGACTATATTTTTAATTTGATATCGTTCTGAATCTGCCTTCAAGTGTTTGCTGAGAACGCAAGGTATACAGAAGACGTCCAGAATCGAGGCCTCCACCATCAATATCCTAACAGGCGTTCGCTCAGTTTGGACTGGCCGCACAGCGTTTTATGTCTCACCCCCTGGTGATAGAAGTGTGGTCGTTTGTTATTCGTCATAATAAAATTGGAATTTGGGCTTGAGGACTATCCAGGCGTATATTATCACAGTCTCAGTAAAAGCCAATTGAGCTTAATGGCATTACCTAGCTAGACAGAACCAGCGGCACCGAGTCAATAGTCGCTTCATTTTCTCCGCAAGGTCCATTGCGTAGGGTGAGGGAGAATGACCTTGGGATCTTTCGACTCTGCGACATACCAACATAATTGGAATGTCAAGTGGCCGCTGCTGAGTAGTCATTTTACCCACACGGGCCAGCCACTCAATCAGAATCCCAAGTTCATCACAAGATGGCTAAAAGCATGGCACGGTCAACCTCCGCATCTATCATTAATTACTATCGTACGGCAATCGGCACTGGCTCATCATCCCCGTTATGTACCATCAGCGGCAGGTTTGCAACTTTCAATGAATCACTCAACCAATGTCGTCTAGGAGTGGACACTGGCGACTTATTAAGACCTTGCAAAGCTGAATGCTCTGTGAGAGGAGGGGGGTGGCGGGTTAGTTGGTTAGCTACGACTTTGGGGGTGGGCGTGGAGCTGAGCCAGAAGCCAGAAGAGATCCATACAAGCCAAGGAAGCCGAGGATGATGTCTCGGTAGGTTGCCGTCGCAGTTCCTGACAAGGAGAAAATTGGGCGGACACCAATAGGGGCTTTAAGACAATGAGCTCTGCCGTTGTGCCAACGCTAAACAGGCATAGCCAAGGAAAATCGACTGGGTGCGTTGTTAGTGGGAAGCTGGACACCCACTCCATGTCGGGATTCGGCTGTGCGCAACATTTCTGTCCAGTCATACATACCTATAGGTAGGTAGGTAGGTACCTACCCAGGTACCGTAGGTAGTACGAGTCAACTCCATGACGTTGTAAATTTTTCTAGTCTGCCAAGTCTCAGTTATTGAGGGGCATGTTTTTTTTTTGGATTCCGGTGGCCTTTGCAATAGCGAATGAATATCCATTATTCAGCATAGGATTTTGCTCTCCAAAATAAGACGGGTATGTCTCATACTTGGATACATGATGGATGGTGTTGTTGGATGAATATCGAAACTCTTAATGAGCCTGAGTATTCCTGCCGTCGAACGAAAATACTCGGTAACTCTATATGGCAACAAATCAATGCTCCAACCGTTGTAGACCGGGAATTTTTGAGCTGTGGTCTCAACCCGCATATTCTGCGCGGGCCATCCGCAAGGCTGTTCTCCCTTCAAGATTAAGTGTGCCCAGTGTTTAACTTGCCATTCTCTACAGCCTCCGTCGACAACCCAGCCCCTTCGGTTCTCTCTAGACGCTCAATTTCATATGTCATTCAATCTTTTGTTTTGTTTTGGGATGTGGCCGGGATGTGTTTCATCATATCTTGATATAAAGGTAGTGAATTTCATCGACAGTAGCGGAGTAGCTTTTGAATTTCTAGGCTATGTTACACGCCATATTCGTTACCCCATGGCGTAGTATTCTCTCGGACTCCATAAAGCTGGGAACAGGAGCGAAGTATGTCATCTAGATATCTTCGTTGTAGAAACCATACTGCAAGAGTAGGAAGCTATTCACAACGATTAATCAAACATTTGATAAAGCATCCAGCAAATATGGTAGTCAGCTGTAGACTGTTGGTGGATGCTAAAACGACTTGAATCAATTAAGGAGAGGGAGAAAACTCGAGGTTCTGAGAAAACAACAGCGTCGACGACCTGCTAAGAACCCCTGCAGTGGTAAACGTCGACTTCGGTCAGTGGCTGAGCCAGTCTGAGGGTTATTGCAGCCAACAGTTGGAGGCATATTTAGTCCATGATGGTGTCGAAAAATGGGCATAGAGAATGCGCATTTTAGGAGAAGCGAGGACAAGAAGCGGAACCATGCGTGCAGATGGAAAGGGGTAGGTTATTTTTCATAGAAGCACAGTATAATATAACATTGCGTCTCTCCCCTTATTTAGGCGGCGAGAAGGCAAGAAATCGCTGAAGAAGCCACAGATGGTTTCATGATTCAAAATCGGAGCTCAATGGCGGGCAATGCTTCTAGGTAATCCGTTAGGAGGTTAAGAGCGGACGAGCTCTCCTTTCTTGCCCTGGGCTACAATGATTGAGAGACCAAACCCACTTAAGATCCGGCATAAACATGAGAACCGACTAGCTCATCCCCGCGAAGATCCTGCAAGTAGCCTGGTAGTTATCTTCTCTTTCTCATAACACCCCTTTTTGGCCAATTACATACCTAGATATAGATTTAACTGAATCGGCGGATGGCGCAGAGTGTCCATGACAGCTTCGATGCCCTTCTATAGGCGAGCACTGGATTGGAGGTAGGTATCTTACCATTGGAGGGAAGCACAAACCCCTCCCGTCTTGCTAAGACGGGAAAGAGAGAAATAAATAAATAAATAAATAACTAAATAAATAAAAGCTTTCGGCAGGCATTTAGGCAAGCCCATGGTGTGTATGTAAGGGGGAGACACGAAGAGGCTTGTTATAATTCCCGTTGACAGGGGACAGCAGCAGCTCAACCACCACACCAGCTGAATTGACGGAGCAGGGGTGTACACCGCCGCCTGCCGCAGAGATGATGATGAGATGTGACATCCACGGATGTTTGTTGGTGACGACTGATTGAAGATTAGCACCAACCGGTTATTGTTCCATTTGTTTTTAGAATTGATGCAACTCAGGCACATGTATGCAGGGGCATCATTTCAGCAACTCAGCCAAGAAAAACATAAAACTAAAAATAAAAATAAAATAAAATTACATGCAGGCTTATGAATGTCTCGGTAGACATCGTGAGACATCTGCGTAGCGCATTGTTTCGTACCCGATAAAAGCAGTTTCGGCAACGTCGTAGTCGTATTTGAGCTTCCGCAAGGACTCTATGATTCGGCTTTAGAAAGGCAAGCGGGCCATCGATACCTTTTCGGCTTTGTAACTTATGGGCCGGGTCAGGCTGTTTGCTGGACCAACCTTGGGCTTGGATTGGACATCTTTGGGACCTGGGGTTAGGCAAATGCTTGATACCTAGGTAGTGCCTTTGATACACTCGTACTTGCATTCATTTACAGGCTAAGGTCAATGACAGCACTACCTCCCTAGATAGGTTGATATATATGTTAAGGGTTGGTTGGTTGATCTACAGACGAATATATGATCGAAGGTCAATGAGATGATGGTTTTCAAGGCACAACCTGGGAGGTTATACTGCCCTCAGGATGGTGCTAGTTATTCAAAAACTGATCCAATAATGTGTCCGATGTCTTAAATAGCCCCTAAACCTCGCAATGCCGACAAAGTGCAAACAGGAGGGTATCTATCGTGCGTGCAAAGATCGACTTCGTTATCATAATTGGGAGTATCACTGCCGGTGAGGCGCATGGCAGCATTTTCGAGCAATGCACATGGCCTGGCGCTGTCAAGGCGACCGGCCTAGAGGTACTTGGTTATCCATCTTGCCCCCATCATTGGTCTAATGGATTGATCCATTGCTACCTGGGACGTCGGCGTTGGCGGTGGGGGTCTATTGCAGCGCCCTAAAAATCGATTCAGCACTCCATCCTCCATACCTCCACGTGCGCTCCGATTCTTCTTCAACGTCCACGCATCATCGGCACTCAATCAAGTCCACACTTGCTTAATCTCCGGAACGCATCCCTCCTGGAAGCCAAGCCCAACAAGTTTGTCAAAGATACACATACGCAAATCAATCTCAGTCACCGTCGTCAACGTGCCTTTTTGCCGTCTTATCGACGAATCTGCCACCGACCGCTCTCATCGCCGCCTACGAGCGCCCCCAAATGTACAACTCTTCACGCCTCAGGGCCACCGCCGTGGGTCAAAACAAAACAAAACAAAAAGACGTTGGGAGAGTCGAATTCTCGACGCTTCTCGCCATCATTGGTTGTTGCTACCGGCCACACTAACGCGATCGGCGTTAGAGGTGATTTTTGGCGTGAGGCTCATCTTGGCCACCATGCATGAAGCTGCCACCCACGGGTGGGAGTACCGACCGCGGGCTATGGCGCAAGATGGACAAACCTACCCCTGCATATCCTTTGTGTGCGCGCGCAGTGCATCGACGTTAGACCTAGAAAGGCAAAGAGCCTGTCCACAGAAAGTGGGCAAGACATGGGGTTTGAACATTCCGAGCTGAAAACAGCCCCGAGCCCCTCACCAGAGCCAACAGAAGTCCTCCATCAGACCATACCTGCTTGCTCGGCCTTTCAAGGAGCAGTCTGATCAATTCATGCAACGGCGACTGCCGCAACGGTTTGGCAGGCTTTTCGGTCTGCTGGCGGCTGAAGTTACCGAACTGTCGGTGCTTCATCCTTACCGCTTTCGGTCACAGTCGCACACCCTCCCTAAAGCCTCAGTGGAGGTATCTTGCTTGAAGGGACATATCCATCTTCCAGGGGGCCATCATCCATGATATGTCACCCCGTGGATATCGAGATATGAGTTGCGGATGTGTATTAAAATTACATCAAGGGCATCGGCCTCTTCACCCAAGTGGGCTCTAACCCGCCAAAGTCTCCAAGCCTGAAGAAATTGCGGCAATTAGAGATGATGGTGCCACGTCATTCATATGCTTTCACCCCTTCATCTCTAATTTCACCAGCGGGACTGCATTTTCTGGAGCCGAAATCGTCATCAATGAATGAAGGGATGGAGGGAGGGAAGGACTGTTCTGTGTATGTTGTTTCATTTATCTTGTGCAACAACACTATCTGCTAGCCATAAGTTGATCTCTCGCTCAGCTATCGAAATATATCCTCCATGTTCACTTTGCCATTGTTCAAGCAGAATCTCGATGTCCATGACTCTCAACAGTAGAGTCAAGTCTGGTCATCCTAGACCGCCTGAACAGGTGGGGTGCTTTTTCTTGTTTAAAAGACGCCAAGTCTCGACTAAGGATAACGGGACACCTGAACAACCTTTGGCTGAGCAGGCTTTCTTGGCCCACTTAGCAAGCCTCGCTTGATCAAATCGATCTGACTTTCCGCATCTTTCCTTACAACTAGCTACTTGTGTATTTGCTCTCCATCCCTCACGCATCCTCCTTGGTTCCTCGATCCGCACAGGCTGAATCCGTCATCATTTTTAGGGGTGTGACTTTTCGAGCTTTGACGGCTATGTACTCCGTACTCCTTAACTCCTAAAATTATGGAGAGGAAGAAAACGGGGGGGGAGGGAGAGGTGGAAATAGAACAGCAAATATACCCAGTTACTGGCCATTCTTTGGAGGATAATTTTTAAAAATTGGATGACCAGCTGGTTCAAAGGAACTTGGACGACTTTGTGGGCATCAGCGGTGCGATGGACCCCTAGTCAAATCTGCCCCTGCAAGATACATCACAGCAGAACTGGTTGCTCCTTGTCAACTATCAACTGGTTCTGCTAGCCCATCAAATCTAGACAACAGCCCTGCTGATGGCCCTATATCCACTCTACCTACCTAGGTGTGGGACAAGTTTGGCCCCCCTTCTTTCTGTTGCCACCGTGAATTCATAGCGCAGACCGTCAAGAATGCCTTCCATTGACCAAGGGGCTAGAACAGCTGATGATGATCGCACGTGCGGCCACTGTCAGCAGCGACAGAGAGACAGAGAGACAGAGAGACAGAGCGATGAGACAGAGAAAGAGCCGGGCCCCCCTGGTTTTTAGATGGCTGAGCTCGCTGTCAACTCATGCTTTTTTGGGCGGAGTGCATACAGACATGCCAGTAGCATGTGGATCGTTCAGGCAGCGTTGTTGTCTTCCATTCTGTCCAGGCCGCTTGGCGGCTCCAGTCTGTGACCCTTGTCGCGTATATCTGTACCCCAGAAGCTTGTTTTGCCACCAGACAAAGCATTCTCTCCGATATATGCTAGGAGGAGGTAGCTGAACTGATAGGTTTTTGGGCAGTCGAGCACCCATGTTCATGACCGCTGAAATTCGACGCTTTCATTCGACGATTATATGCGCTCCTCGAATCAGATGCATGGGAGATGATGTGAGGAGTGACAGCCTCTGCGCAGGACAGGCATCTAGGTTGGATCCTGTGCAAATAGTATCCAGCAGAAAGCTCAGATTCGCATGTACAATGGATAGAGTTGTATTTTAGACTTGCAGCAGCAACATGCGAGTCTGTAGGAGGTCTGATAAAATGATCTTCTTGCAGCATCGGCTACGGAAGCGGCGCCTGCAACAACACCTGCGATACCAAGCCACCACCTTTCTTAGCTCCATCTGATCGTAAGTCATGCCACATGGATGTAGCCCAACTGCCCTTCAAGACCTGTAATCCGCTTTTCCGAACAAGCCGCAGCGGGCTAGGCAAGCATCCGATCTGCTTTGCAAGCTGATCAGAACGGCTAATACGGAGTAGATCTAACCCTGTTCTGACACGCGCTGCCCTGCTTGTCCTTGTGCAGACGAACGATCTGTCTGTGCAGAAAGACGTTAGATTTCGCCTAATACTTGCAGGGAACCTGGTCTACATATGACTTTCATCAAAGCTACGGCACTAGTCACTAATGGATGACTTCGTTTTGTGTGGCAATATGAGCTTTTCCATCTTCAATTCGCTCCTTTTCAAGTGAACTTTCATGCTTGCTTAGCGGCGACGCTTTGCCATCGGGGGTCCGATCTAGCCTACCTGCCCTGGGCTTCGCTCCGCTATACCATCTCGTCTCATCTCTACTCCACCAAAACAGCGGTTGTGTGCGTCCTCCAACGCAGTCTCCGCCGCAAATTCAACTTACCGTTGAATCTTTGGGCTGCTCTTGTTTTCCACACACTTTATCATCAGTCCTTATGTGCCCCCCGAAGAAATACTGGCCTTGTCTCCACATCTATTATTTTGATGTCTACCAGTATCCATTCTGCCCACTTATCTGATATACATCCACTCTTGCTCTTCCCTCATGTCCCTAATTCTATTTTCTCATACTTCAGTATATAAAACCATGGGGTCATTCCGAGAGAGAGAATAAAGACTGCCCATGGTTATCAAGAAATAAGCAACACATATTAAAGGTAAAAAGAAAGGCCAGACCCAAACAAACAACACACATGACACAAACAACATACCTGCACAAAAACTCACATTAATATAATTATCGCATCTTGAGTTTACAAGCAGAAAAAAAGCTATCTGACGTCTCCACCAATCTCCAAGGGGGAGCGCTGGTGTGGCGTGGCTATGGTATTTTCTCGCTGGCATATCTAAGCTGTGCTCAAGTGCCTGGAGCTGTAAGCAGACAGGTGCGTAGACAAGTCCCACGGCGATCTCTTCATTCTTCCCAGGCCTCTCTAGTCTTACACTCGGCATGATATATGATGGTCACTATGATCATCAGAGCAACGAGATCCCCGATCCGCGTCTAGACTATCTATTCGCCACTCAACCCTGCCTACCTGTCCTAGATCAGGTGGAGTGAATCAACCTAACTAAAGCAAGGTCTAGGTGACGCTCCCGATACCCGAAACCCACTCTCTATGCACGATCATTGTTAGTGTTTCCCTCCTCGAATGCAGAAGCTAGGGCTTGAGCAATAAGCGGCCGCATCTCGTTCATCTCCAATTAGTCTCCAAAGCCAGCGGCCCATATGAGATCTTAGCCAAAACACTAAAACGTGCTGCTACTCCAACACCTGAGATAATTCACTTTCAGGGACAGCCACGATCTCTCAAGAGCCCAGTTCTTGTTGTTCTTGGCGGGAGAGCCAACGAGCTGGTTTGTATTGTGTCGTTGCTCCTTCACTAATTGCGATCCGGCCTGCCACAGCCGGCTTGTTAGCGCCTTGTAGGTTGCTAGTAAAGGAGTTTTGCACCCAATATAGATAACTCCGGACGATACTGCCCATTTATTGACTTAAAAACCATCTCCCCCATTCTTCTAAATGCTGCAGATGAACGATCTGGAATATCAGAGGACAATCCTTGGGTCTTAAAACCGCAATCCCTGTTTACTTTAAGGGGCTCGATCTCTACCAACCTACATCAATATGTCTTTTCAACATGTAAGTCTTCTATCTAGCTATGGAGCTATCATATCCAACTTGACCGCTATCGTCTCCCACTCGACTCCTCAAATCTGAAACCACTCGGCTTAAATCGCGACCAATGGACCCTATCAACTACGTCTTCTTAGTAAAAAGGAGCTGACATATCTATTCAGCCATTTCAGGAAACACAGTTCGACATATTTGACTGGTACCCCAATTACCAGTCCTGCCTTCGATTCTTCCACGATCATGCCCAATATACAAACGCAGTGCAAGCTGTAGCTGCAAATGTCAACATCCGCCTGCCCTTTCAGAAAACCCCGATACCTTCAGCATCCGACTCTAGCTCTAGGTCTGCGACTCCGAGCCAGTCTTCCAATTCCACGGACGCTTCTCTCATCCCCTATGTCCGCCGTCTTGTTGCCACTGGCTTTGATTCTCCGGCTATTCTTCACGGGTTCTTTGGGGATGATTGGTCAGCTGGTGTTGGTGCCATCCAAGAAAATGAGAGGAGAAACTTCCTCTTTGCTGCCAAGAGCGAGACCTGGCTGAAAGTTAAGGCCAGCTACGATTTAGAGGATGGGCAGGTTATACCTTTTTTGCGGCCGCTTCATGGTGTTACTGAGAAGGAGATAGAATTAGCTGAAGCGAGCTGGAGCGAGTGGCTAGCGATGCAAGACTGGATGCTTGGGCCCCGAGCCCCCCTTAGTGATGGCTCATCCCAAGCATCACGGGGAAATAGATGACGAATATTAAACAGAAAGAAAGAGTTCGTCACAGATCAGGCCTGCATATGATCTTCCTCTTGAAATGCAGAAGACATCAGTGAAGCTAAGGGAACACATCCTTCACGGACATGGTTATTTTGGAGGGTGGCCTTTTATACTTTGTCGGCGTGGGTTTTAGTCACTCGTGCTTCTGCCATCACTTCGGCTGTTCGGTCCGTGGCGGTGGCATCAGTCACAATCACCGACGCTCAAGAGCATGATTATTTATTTCATTGATTTAATGGCTGTGTTGAGCAGTCCCTATTTACGAGATAATAGACTCAGAAACTAAAACTGGCTCGTTTCTTTCACCTCCTCCTGTCCGTTGTTGACTTAGCATACATTTAATTCTCTCTAGGAAAGTACACGGATAGGCAGTCCTCCCTTGGCGGCCAATTCGTTTCTGGTATGCTAGGTATGTATGTATGAAGCAATTGGAATGCCCAGGAGATCCGTACTAGTTAAGTAATTCTGTGACCGACCGTTAATGAAATCACAATTGGCATCTCTCTGCACAGCGCGGGCTCTTTTGCCTGTCCTATATCAAGAGATTCGAGTTTCGCCAGCGTGCTGAATCACCAGCGATACCAAGGCAAGGGTTGCGCTTCAATAGATACGCAACAACGCCGCAACCAGCCAATAATCCAAAGTAACTCGACCTTTAGTCATTTTTTTTTTGGCCACCTAAACAACTACTTTCATTTTGCTGACTGTTATTGCATGCTGTATATTTGATTGTGGTGAGAATAAGAAGCGTAAGGGGTGATGTAATTGAGAGGTGGTGGGAAAATTATTTATGAAACCCAAGACTTTGTTAGTGTGTGCCTTGTTGCAGATTGTTTCATCTGAAGTCCCATGATTGAGGCCTGCGTCTACAGGCTCTACGTAATATATCCGCTATTAAAGGAACCAAATTGACCAGTGATAGGAAAAAGGATTTTTGCATCAGTTGAGGAACCCTTTGCAGGCTGCAGTGCCACATAAGCAAGGGATGCGGTCTAAACTGCCAATCTCGCGCTCAAACTTGTAATCATACGTCAACTCCTCGTCTGTAAATATCAGTTAGCCTTACCAATATCTTGACAGTTGTACAGGTGGAAGATGTAGAACTTACTCATGGCTATGTCACGAAGGGCATAGATGACAATGCGCTTGCTACCCTCCACCTTGATGATCTTGGCCGTACAATTAGGCATGCAGCTGTGATTGATAAACCTTGCAATACCTCCTTTCTTCGTTGCGTCAATGACCGTATTGTCATCAATGCGGAATAAGTAGCTACTACCGATGCCACTTTTGAGGTAACGGTTCTCCCTGATCTCCGCAATCTGCTGTCGGACTTCCTCACCAACATACTCGATAATCATGTCATCTTTGTTGATGTTCTCCATGGCATACAGACCCCAATTGTGAATAGCCGACCGAGCAAATTTAACAGGCTTCTTCCGCTTCTTCAGTTGGTTGAACTTGAAAACATCGGAGTCTTGTCCGAGTGTCTTCTTTTGATCATTAAGATCCGCAACAAACCGTCTGTTGGTTGCGCGGTTTGCTCGAGAATTACCCTTAGCAATGAGTTTCTCGGCAGCTAACCTAGCTGCTTCATTGGCAGCCACAGCGGCATCTTTGCCATTCTTTCTGGAATTAGCCTCACGCTCGGCTCTGGCTTTTTGGACCTTGATGTGATGCGGCAGGTACTTCGATTTCTCTGAGTTAAGAATTTTCTTGGTTCCTTCGGTGCGTGCACATCCAGTTTGATTTGGTACATAGTATCCATCAATGGATATTGGCTTATTCCACGTACTTTCAGAGCAGTTAAGCTCTCGGACACGAGTTCTCCTCCACAGCCAAAGTTCTGGATCCCCAATCTCACTAACTTGGAACTTCCTCGTCAGCCTCGTGAAATCCGGAAGGTCATTTATTCCGAAGGACAACGAAGCTAGAGAGGATATATCTGGCTTGAACGAGTCAGCTAATTTCAATGCCGCGGTCATAGGACTCGTTGCAAAGAGCGCCTCGTCGTATGTTTCCATTTTTGGGCATGCTTCGGCGGGCTTTTCCTTGACAATTTTTGGTGTCTTTGTTAGTTCCTCGACTTCGGCTGACTTCGGCTCGATTTCTTGATGTCGTTTCAATGCCTCTCGTTCTTCAAATAGCTGCTTTTTGGTCTTTTTCTTGGTCTTGGAAGATTTCTTCCTTGATGTTTTGGCAGCTTGTGAAATCGGGGTTTCCGCGCGCGAAACACTGCTTTCCATGTCATCTACTAGTTCAGGCTCCGGGCCAAGATCTTCTGATTCTTCTGGAGCTTTGAAGTCAGTGTCAATCTGGTCAATCTTAACCCCAAACAGCACTTCGTCGGATTTTTTATGGCGTTTAAAGGCTGTTTCAATCGAAGGCTCAAGTTTTCGTTTCTTGGGATGTGGCACATCCACAGCTAAACTAGCCTCTGTCATTGAGTCATCTTCGCCCGGACCCCACGAGGCAAAGTCATCTTTGGATGCCTCATCGTCTGTGCTCATACGACTACGTGGGCGCGATTCGGGATCCTCAGTATCACGGATTGCCAAAGCTCTTACATCCGTATCTTCATCAGATTCAAAGTCGCTATCCAGACTTTTGAGACGATGATGCAAGGACCGGAATGCTGTTCGCGCCACAGGGGCACGTTTGCGTGCAAAGGGGTCAATAAAAGCACTTCGATGTGCCTGGCCTTTGACTTTGGATTTGCGGATTCTAGGCAATGCCTTTGGCTCAAAACGACCCGTTCGTCGTTCAATAGGATCTGCTCTTGAGTTCGGCGTCCCATCCCTAGGGCTATCACTCCTACCATCGAAGAACACATCTTCTTCATCGGCTTCAGGGGGATCAATATTTAGTTTTCGTCTTTTGGCAACGTGATTGGCTGGATTTAGATATTCGGCAAGTGATGGCGCAGCGACCTGAGTTCGAATGTGACGAATCAAATGTTCCGTCATTTCTCGTCTAACCACCTCTACAGCCTCGATAACGGGGTCGAAATTCTTCGCTCTTTGTCTCCTTTCTTCCTCCAGATCGGCTTCTTCCTCTCGGCGCTTTCTTTCTAGTTCTGCTTTCTCTGAACGATGATCCCGTCTAGGGGCTCGATCTGGGCTAGGGGAGGAGTTCCGAGGTATATGACTGTAAGCTGACCGAGGCAGACATAGTTGCATTGCCATGTTGTAATTAAAGAACTCCGTATGGTTAACTGCCCGAAAACAACGTTCGGCCTCAGCTCTGCCAGTAAATGAGTTGCGAAAAACGATATAGAATCCAGTCTTGTCAAGGCGAACATCTTCGAATCCATAATTCTTGAGGCGCTTTTTCATGTGGGGAATTATGCTGGGCAGCGTTGGAACGCTCTCGCTTCCAACAAATATGTATGGTTCGTTCGTCAGCTGTGCGGCGAGAATTTGTGTCTCCACAATCGCTTGCGGCCGGGGTTGAATCGGTATAATGGTTTGAGGGGGAGCTATTGTAGCAGGTTGTCTTTGAGCTGCCGGACCTTTCGGTGCAGTTGGTGGCGGCCTCACGAATCCCTGAACAGTTGATGCCTTCGGCCCTGTTGGGGGTGCTTTTGACCTGGAGGTCTCCTTGGCAAGCTTCTCTCTCTCCTTTCGCAAAACTTCCTCTAGCATTCGACGGCTTTTCCGGCCCTCAGGATCATACTCAACTTTAACGATATCTGCATCGACCTTAATCCCTCGGGTGCGAACAGCTCGTCGCGCAGCATCTATGGCTGATACACGTGGGCGATCGGGCCGTTTAGAATCACGATAACGGATCGTCGCAAAGCCAAGATAACTGCCAGTATCGGGGTGCATCTTGTTACTACTCTCGGCAATTTCGCCAAATGTTGCAAAAATGGCTGTTACTTTGTTGAATGAAACCAGGGGATTGTATCTGGTTACCAATATTTGTGTCGGAGGCCCAGGGCCTATAGACGATTTCGGATCATAAGGGTATGGTTTGAGGTTCTCAGGTGCGTGGCGTAGTCGTGCTTTGGGCAAATAATAATCGGTGTTGATATATCCCAATCGACCTCCAGCCTTTGTTAGGCGGGGATCCGCGGGGGGGGCGTCATCTTCCTGTCCAGATATTAGCCATCAGCGCTCACAGAGGATGACGCCCCCCCTAGTGGAAATTTCATTGTTATACATACCAATCCAAATTCTTCGTAGGCAGGCCTCGCGCTCTTGCTCACATTTTTGTTGTGTAATCGGTCGAGGAGAGGGTCATATGTACATCTTATTCCTTTGATCGTTGGCTTAGGGTCTCGTGGGGGGATGCGCTCAATCGTAGAACAGTCTGAGTGTGAAATAAGGCTAGGATGTAGTTCATTGAGGGAGCCTTGTTTCGTGATCTGGTCGGGGGCTAGTAGGGCAGACATTTCTGATCTCGCGCGTGTAATAGCAGAAGGCGAGTCTCTAGAGAGAAGCGGGGTGACGCTCAATGATGCTCTTGATGAAGTGACTGCTGCAACTGGCCGTGACGAGCTGCTGAATATCGAAGACGCAGAACTAGCGTGTGAGCTTGTAGACCCAACAGTGCTAGGCATATCTCCAGGAGACGATTCGCTGTCATCGACCTGAGACTGGGGGGCATCAGAAGAAGCACGGTTTTGCGTAGATTGGGTGAGACAATTCGTGTCTATGTCCGCTGCAATGGTAGCACCTTGTACCGGGTCAACTGCTTGGATGCCTCGTCTTGGCCGCTCGCGGTCAATCCGCCCCTGGGCCTCAGCTTTGACCTTGGGGGCGTTGGGAAAGAATTGCGCGAAGCCTACAGCATGCGGCGGACGAGTCATCCTGTCGATGAGCTCCTGCTTGCTATCTCTTGCGCTGTGGAGCAATCATGATAACTCGTGCTCAATATCGCAAATTTTATCAAGCATGTTTTGGCAAATGGCCTGAATCAACGATTTGGGATTTCGTACGCGCCAGAGTTGGCCCACGCGACACGGCGACCCCAAGTTGCGGCTGGAGACCCTCGATGGCGTCTGCTCCACGGAAGCCGCCGTTTAATTGGTAAAATGGTATTACGGAGGCACTGGATGAGTTCGCGACCGCCGTGCGATGAGTGACGAGGCTAGCAGTGTATGGGATCTGGTGTTGATGTGGCCGAAATACTTTGTCAGAAGGGTGAGAGGTTGAACGTCGGTCGCTGAGTTTAAAAGGGACAATGAAGATCCTTGTTGGATCAGACTAGTTGGCGGGTGGGCCTACAAGCGCTTCTTAGCAGATGGGGGAAGAGGAACAATAATTATCCGCTTCAAGTCCCACACTACGTTACCTACTATTTTGTTCTTAAATCTTTGCAGAAAGCCCATCAGCTTAGGACGTAGGTAAGGTATTAACGGGACCAGAAAGCGCATAGATGTTTTCCTTCGCCTTGATGAAATAGTTTGCAAACATAAATAGCATGGAATTTTTGGCTCCGCACAATATTTAGAGGATGCATACCAGGCATCTTGCATCCAATGCTACGAACAAGCTCGGCGTTTTACAAGATTGATAGCTGAAGTGTGAATCATTTTGGACCCAACTATATAATGAAAGACTTTGGCCCGTCTCAAATGCTGCAGAGAGACTAACTCACCGGACAATAACAGCCATAGACAAGTTCTAGGCAATACTACCTTGATCGTCACACACTAACTCCGAATCAACATATTACCGTACTGAAAGACTATCTGTGAGCTTTGCTCGTTCATGATCTTTCATGATGCCTAGATATCCAGCCGAAGTTCAAACTCCTCATCCTCAGAATCCAGGAAGGGAATATTAATTTGGGGTAAGTCATCGTCATCATTATCGACATCAAAGCGTCCCTCAAATATCGACGTAAATTGGGGACGAGCGTTGCCTGTCAATGAATAGACTGCGAGTCCATTTTCATCATGCCGTGTAGGCGTATGCGTCAAATGAGAGTTTTCATCATTGATGTAAATTGTATCAGTCTTCGTCTGGCGTGCTGACTGGGTCAAGCCCCCTTCTTCTCCATTCTGAAGGGTTGATGAAGCTGATCTGCCCTTGGTGTACCCAATGGTGGTTCGCGATGTTGCTTCCCCTGCTGAACCGGCTATGCGAAGGTTCTGCCTTTCAGCCAAAGCCCTTTCAGGTCGTGGTCTGCAAATAACCGAGGGAAGAGATTTCGTTGGGTTCAGTGAGCGAGGCTGTGTACACTGCCTCAAGGCAATCGATGAGCCGGGTTGAACTCCCAGAGCGGATGCAGCATGACGAGAGGCAACTGTAGGAACAGGTTTTGGGGGGGCTCTGCTGGGTCGCTTGCCCGTCACATGCGTGATCGCCCTTAGTTGGTTCGGTCGCTTCTCCTTGGGAGGCAAAGCTCCCTGAGGGATATCGTCGGCATTCCAAGTCAACTGCTCTGTCTCTTCGTCATTGCGTCCCATAGCTCTTTCTAGAACAGTTTTCATCTCCTCCTCCAACTGCCTATCCATATGAGGCATGCCATTTGCGTCCAAAGGATTATAAAAATGCTCATAGAATCCCTTCATCAAATTATCCCCCTTGATTCCTTCAAATGTCAGGCCACCTTCAGGCAAAACATCGGACTCATAAGGGAGCGCTTCAGGTCGAGGAGGAGCATATTCAGGCTCTTCAACATCTTGGTGTCGATTTCTTTGTTTCTCACTGGTTACTTTCCTAGAGGCCAGTTCAGTTTGGTTTGATTTCGGCTTTAGGATAGTGCTCTGCTTTGTTTGTGTTTTCTCGATCTCCTTAACGATATCCTTTACCCCAACTCCATGCTGTTGAGTATTCTTAGCCTTGGCGTTAGTGGTCTTGTTTCCCAAAGGTGCTCGTGCTCGGGTTTCTGGGACTGTGTCAGCGTTCAATTAATTATAATTTCTTTAGCAGATGTACCTGTCGGAGTTGAAATGACTTGGCGAGTTCCAGATCCCTTAGTCCTCAGCTTATCCTTTCCTCCGGCTATAGGCCCTCCTTTAATCGCACTCTTTCCCCCAATGACCGTAGGAGCATTTTCATCATTTCCTCCTAGTCGTAGTGGTGTTTTAACATGCCGTACTCCCGGTGTTTTGGGCTGCTGTTTTGCAGCTAGTTGATGACTTAGCACCCGATTCTCTTGATCGCGATGTGCAGCAAGCATTGCTCCTTTTCCAAGGAACCAACGTCCTTTGTGGTAGGCGTAGAAAGTGATGGAATAAATTCTGCCAGGTTAGATATTTTTTAATTATTAATCGATTGACAGGCAATCAACAGATCACGATTATTGAACTAAAACTAAATCAAGCAAAGAATCACGGTTGACAATGTATTGGCGTTACAGCTTGGGTTGGCCAGGCAACCCAAATAGGTGGGTCTACCAGCATCTTTCAAACTCATCAACAGTACTAGCTAGGAAGGTACTTCCGACTATCGCGTCTAAGATATGCCTGTGAATGAGAAAAGATACCTAGGAGGTAGGTAATTAATTTTGCACAGAACACAATTCCACTTCATAATTCTTTGCAAAGAAATGCGGATTTTTTTTTTAGATAGGTGCTTTCACATTTATTGCGCGAAACACAGACCTACCTAGGTTAGTATCAATCGATCTAGCATTCTACGATTATCATGGTCAATAGTGGTGTCAGATAAGGGCCGTGGTATAATAGGTACCTAACCTACCCTATCTACCTAATACACAGGAGTCTTGTTTTTGGTCAGTATATTTATTACTTTTTTACCTACTTATAACTCTTGAATTATATTTATTAGGCTTATAGAATAATTTTTAAATATAATTATTAATTAAATGACTTCCTAGGCCCTTTATAAAGTGATTTCCCTTATCAAAACTAGCCTCCTATATATATTTATATATATATACTTATACCTAGGTAGGCACCTAAGGTACATAGATGCCTGAGGTGTTCGAGACGAATTAAGTGAATTAAATCTAGGTACCTAAGGTAACTTCCTGGTACCTCTATATACATACCTAGGTAGGTAGGTAGGTATCTTAAATAAGGTAGTACCAAAGTTAGGTAGGTACCTCCTAGGTAGTCACCAAGAATTGAGATAAGGTAAGGCAACTGCTGTCCTACCCAACATACCTAGGTAGGTATAGGTACCTCCAACCTTTGGGTGCTAGGCACTGGTCGGTGGATTTATAGGTGACTGCCTTCCAATGCGAGCCGCGTTACCTTTCGCTCTCATGCGGGGCACGCCAACCAGGCAAGCCACAACACAGCACAGGGCAAGGCAGGCACTTGATTCATTACAGCATCGTGGAGGGGCATCAAACAGTCGTGGTTCTCCTTTACCCCACCCCTTTTCTTGACCTATTCATTCTCCAACTGACCGATTTCTCAAAGCGTCACCAAAATATTTGTCATTCTAAACCGCCTACACGATTGACATCCCCTTCAAACTACACTTTTCAAAATGGATCGCATCAAGGAAGTATGTTTTTATTTGCTACCCGCCGTCTAACTGGGAGTCCGCCAATCATCTGGGAGGCGTAGGAAAAGACAACGGAAGCTGACCATCTCTGAGTAGAAAATGAACTCGCTCCGCTTGGAAGCAGACGAGGCGGTTGCTAAGGTAGAGGAGCTCCAGGGCAAGGTTAAGGTGCTTGAACAGGAGAACCTGTCCAAGGAGCAAGAAATCACCTCCCTGCAGCACAAGAATAGCCTTCTTGAAAGCGAGGTCGAGAAGCTTGAGACTGCAATCAAAGACTTCAAAAAGGCCGCCGACGAAGGCCAGGTGCATGGAACTCAAAATGAAACCCTTCAGCGACGACTTCAACTACTAGAGGAAGAGGCCGAAGATGCTGACAAGACCCTTCGAGAGGCCAACGAGAAGTATGCATGGGCAAATTTTAACTCCCAACCTCGTCTGAGATAATAATCCCTGAGGTATTCTTAAGCTCCTACGATACTGATATGTGGCATAATAGACTTCGACAAACCGATGTCAAGGCCGGACACTTTGAGCGCAAGGTCCAAGCCCTCGAGAATGAACGAGATCAGTGGGAAACGAAGTATGAAGAGATGGCGAAGAAACACTCAACTCTACAGCAAGAGTTGGAACAACTTCAGAATGAGATCGGGAATATTTAACATAATGGCTTATCGGCATGCTTCTCTACTGCCTCAGAAGCTGTAATTCAGCTCCCAGTTCCCATCAACAACAAACGAAAGTTGTAGGCTATTACAGAAGTATCACGGTATAGGGAGTTGAAATGTCACAAGAGATCCATTGTTTGGCCACAGCATCTTACCAGGAACTGTTTTATCGCAATTTAATCGTTCAATTTTGGGGGTATCCGGGAAAAAATTCTAGAGCAGGCTCTTGCTACTCTAATCTCTAGCCTTATCTCTGATGTCGTGATTGATTCCTCGCTTTTTGCTTCCTGTTCGTTAATTGCCTCTCAATCTTTGATTCATATCGAAACTTTTTCTTCTTCATTTTTGGCCGCGTTGGCTTGGCCGTTGCCCCTAATGCCACAGCATTGTTGTCTTTGCTATCATCTTCGTCTGTTTCCTCTCTCGGAGGTTGTGGTTTTTCAAGCCCTTCTCGTGATACTGATACCGATTCAACGGTAACAGTAGTATATCGGTCCTCGTCAATATATTCTTCTTCGTGGTTGATGACGTCGAGATGCGGCCGGTCCGGAAATCCATCCCATTCTTCATTAACTTCGTTCTCTGTCTCCCCCCCTTCCTCTTCATTCTCTATCGCTCCAGACTCTCTCAGCATTCTGTTTACATTCTCGACGTGTTGTTCGACTTCTTTGCGACGTTCTTCTCGTAGCTAGTAAGGTAACTATTAGAAACTGGAGCAAGATTGTTACGCGATAGAGTTTCTGCAGTACTTGTTTGCGGGTCTCTAGTCTTTCCTGTCGTGCTTTTTTGGCGGCTTCATCTTGTGATTGCTTGATGCGCTGCAGTTTGCGCTTGTGGAAACCAGTAAGAAACTCGTGCCGAGCATCGTTATCAAAAGAAACTTCTTCGACACCGTATTTGCGCTTCTTACTTGGTGGCGGTAATACACTCTTTTTCGGCCTTGGTTTCGCAAACATGGCAAGAATTTTCCTTTCCGATCGTACTGAGTTGCTACCTATAACTTAATTGAGCTATGCTAACGTCTTTCCTTCCTATTTTTCTTCCGGGCAAAAGTTCCTAAAACAGGATATTCTCAGCGTCCGCACTATCATGACCTAAGTATGTATTAAATAAATATTTGCATTTAACGAATACTTACATAATCAAGGCTATACCCATCGCGCTCATGCGTCTGCCTGCATCCCTTGAGAGCTTAAGCAATGAACCATACAACAGCTTGTCAGCCGCTCTCGCGTTGTCTGAATCGGCAATGTATACAAAAGCACTACCAGGGCTTTTTACGCTCTTCAGCGTAGCAGCCGCTCTTTCTGAATCGTCGCCATGGGTCTTTCTGTCAACTTCCGCGTGAGCTAGCTCTCCAAACCTCTCCCTATAGCAGTAGATAACATCTAGCTAATCTAAGGGTAGTTTTACGACACATCCCAATACGAATCAGATTCAAACAAGTTCTCAAGTCCTGGAATATACTAAAGGCGTGCTATCATCGTGTTCTACAGATGACTATGCCATCATTTCTCAACCTGGGCTCCGCGCCACCGACCTTCGCAGATCTACTAGCTGTGCGTTGCCTCATCTTTGCCAGACTGTTAAAGATATACGGATCAAGGGAAGATTTACCGTGTCGGAGGTGGTTGGAGAAATTTCGAGTGGTGATATCTCAGATTTCATAAAATCTGCTTGCTCTACGAAAGGCAAGGCGCCACACATTCACGAAATCCAATTTGCTTCATTGCCTACAGATGACAAACTCGGCACCTTGTCAGAGAATAGTGAGTGATGGTTTTGTTGTTTTAGATCCGGAAAAGCGGCTAACACACTATAGATGAGGTTCTTACACAAAGGCTCGAGAATGTCATGAGCGGCGAAAGTTACACTATCCTATTCTTTTCACCCCCCACGGAGGCAATCTATGAAGCCGATTTCGTTGAACCCGTGCGTATGGATTTAAAAAGGCATGTACACAATGCACCAGTCCCGCGACGAGGCAATAAAACGGAATGGGATAGCCTACCACTTTTTGAGAAATATCAGTTCTTCACTCCAGGTAAGCTTACCGCATGTATGACCTTTCGGACATTTGAATATTACTGATGAGTTATTAGGCATTTTCATGGGGATTATTACTGCGATTGTTTTATTCACTATCTTGGGAGTTGGACTTAGGGCGCTCGGTAGTCTCGAAGTATCATATGGTGCGTTCGAGAAGGAAATGGCATCAAGCGCCCAAAAGAAGACTCAATGATCCAATCCTAAACATTGCTGTGACGCTGCAATGACATGGTTTCGAGCCTTGTAAGAATATCACGTTTTGTAAATTGGAGTTATGGTCCTAGTTTTTATCAGATGTTGACAAAATTTCTTCGTGTTCACGTTCACGGGACAGACTTAAAATGCCAGCATTGAATTGTCTCTAGTCGAGGGCCTGCGCGTTTTCGTTTAAAATATGTGTACTTCTCACACTTTTGGTAAAACCAACTCCTTAACTCCAGAAATCAGCTCTATCGTTTGAAAAGAAACCCAACTGCAAACAGAAATTTCTTGGGGTGAAAGATAGTCGTTGGCTCAGTCTAGACTAGATGGCTCGGTAATAGAAAGTTGGCAATGCCCTCTTTCACAGCATATTCATGCCCACAATTGGCACACACCAACTTTCCCTCAGACATTTGCGTTTCTAGCAGTAGGTGATGCAAGTCCCGAATCAACTTCTCGTCGACTTTAAGCTCTTCTTGCGCGGGTGCTTGCTCTGGCAATTCAGGGAAACCCAGCTGTTCATTGGAAGCAAGATGGTAATTCTGCCGTTAGCCAGTTGTACTTCCTACGTTATTGGAGAGAAGAAAAGGTGTGGGGAAAGGCGTGGGAGGCCGCGATTGATTTCCATAAGCCATTATAAACAGAGAGCGGGGCGGCTTGCTTCATTCATATATATATTTACCTCTGATGATGTCGTACGCAAGGCAGCCCAGTCGAGGCGTGGCAGTACATTGATTAACATGTCGGGGTTTAGCTCAATTTCGTCTTGCACCAGTTCTGCATCCTTTGGGTGGAGGGGATAAGAGTCGGACGAGCTTTTGCAGGCCTTGACGGCACAAGTGAGAAAATTGAGACTGAGAACTTTCATCTTGATATCGCTGCTCTTTTTAGAATAGAGGGGCTTTTTGGCTTCTTGTAAATCTTGGGGATCCTTGTTTAGGTGTTGCTACTGGTTCTTCTCCATTGTAAATATTTTAATGGTAGCCAACTTACACTTTTTTTTCTGGGGGTTCCAAGGTCCCACGTGACTACAGAATATTTGACTGTAACACCACATGAGTGATAGAAGCTATATAGATGATCGCAATTTTTAGACACTAGACAATAGTAAAAGATTTCAACAGTCTCAACCCATCCATTTGTCCTTGTATTCTTTGACTATTTTATTTCCTCCCCTTTCACGCCAATGTCTTGTCGTGTGCTCTCTTACTTCGCTTCAGAACTCGAAAATAGACAACAACGCCACAAATGATGACGCCAATCAATAAGCCCTGGCGTAGCCCAAACCAAGAGTGAGATACATCAGAAATCGGTAGGCCTGTCGTAATGTCTTCCGAGGGAGCCGCACCGGAAGCCCAGCCTGCGAAACCATATAGCTCTGAAAGTAAGTTCAAACTCATCAGCACACCGGCGACGGAAAGCGAGTGATTGAGGCACGGTGCAGGATCTTAGAGTTCGACGTGAATACCTTCAGGAGGAATCTCAAGCTCGCCACTTTTGGCAATCTTCACATTTTCGAGCGGACGATCACCAGCAGCTGTCGAAACGTTCTCGATTTGTTCAACAATGTCGTAGCCCTCAAGAACTTCACCGAAAACAACGTGTCGGCCATCAAGCCATCTAGATAATATTAGCGTCTATTTTTTATGTTAACAGATATATTTGTGCAACTTACGACGTAATAACGGTTGTGATAAAGAACTGAGAGCCATTAGTGTCAGCGCCAGCGTTGGCCATAGACAAAAGGCCCTTCCGAGTGTGCTTGAGCTTGAAGTTCTCATCCTTAAATTTGTTGCCGTAGACTAACAACACAGGGTCAATTAATTGGGATCAAATTCGTCTGGCCAGCACATGGACACATACTGGACTTGCCGCCGGTTCCATCACCATTAGTGAAGTCACCTCCCTGAATCATGAATTGCTTAATGACACGGTGGAAATTGGAGCCTTCATAGCCGAAACCCTTTTCACCAGTGGCGAGAGCTCTGAAATTCTCGGCGGTTTCAGGGACAGTTTTCCCATAAAGGCCTATAACAATACGACCAAGCTTCTTATCGCCATGCTCGATGTCGAAGAAGACCTTGTGTGTTATCTTCGGGCCCTTGGCGGCCTCGACCTTTTGGACGAAGAGAGCTAACCCAACCACGAGGAGAAGGGCGGTGACGAATAATCGTCTAAAGCTGAACATGGTGGATGTAGCAACGATATAATAGGATCAATCCTAGGTATTGAAAGGAACAGATGGCAGATCAAGGAGGCGAGGAGGCGTGGAGGCGTGGAGGCGTGGAGGCGTGGAGGGACACCTGTGCATATAGCTCGGACCGTTTCAAGCTTCCCCGCCGACTACGGTTGGGCGACCAGGGTAAACCATACTGTGGCCATCTGCCCTGTAAACACTGTCTGACATGCTTCATGTTTACCCTTGATTTATCCGCCACTTAGTTGAAGCGATCCTTTCCAAGACCAGTCTTCGCGAGAGCAGAGCCTCTGAGGATGAAACGAGATATTGACGATAATATCCATGTACGATGGTATGTTCTGGCTCTTTGGGTAAAACCCTGAATCATTGACTAATTTATGCATTAAGGTGTTCATTTTAGGAGTTAGTTTCAACGAGGGGAAGTTGGTCAAGGTGCGATCTAACCCTTCACATCAAGTATTTCAGGTGCATTCAAGACCCTGACTCTTTTCTCTAGAAAGCTCTGGAGTCTTTCTATGCCTTAGGACCCACTACGTCAACTCGAATCATGGCGAAATATTCTATCCATAAACTGGCTAAAGTTGGCTCACTAGCACCAAGAACAGTCACCTCATTGACGGCCGAGCTATCACAAATGACGATAGAGACCGACGCAAGAAGACAGGTCCAAGAAAATATTCGGAGATTAAAAGATATTGGCTCCTATAGGGGTAGAAGGCATGCAATGGGCCTGCCAGTGCGCGGTCAACGAACCAGGACGCAGACGGCAACAGCCAACAAGCTCAATAGGGTGGATCGGAGGGCATAATTCTAGATTTTCCTCATTGGATCCAAAAAAAAAAGAACAACAATTCAGTTATGCTACATTCCTAGATTACGGTCCCTTGAATTTTCTAGGCTCTGTACTATATTTGTAAAACAAACACAAGAACAATGATGAGATAGGAATAGAGGGGTCTCTGAAAGGCAACCCGAAACCGAGAATAGGACTGATATGAATGTATGCAAAAACAGTAAACCTTAATCTCCAGGGCCATCTACAGCTTGTCTTCCAGAACTGGAGCTCCTTCGAATTTCATTTGTGCGGAAACAGTATCCACATCTTTCCAGACTCTGATTAGATTGCCGCCTGCAACCTTCGCGGCATCACTATCACTGACGCCACGACGCAAAAGCTCGACAATGAGATCTGGGTACTTGGAAACATTTTCAAGGCCACGGGGAACTGACGGAATGCCGTCGAAATCCGTCCCGATTCCAACATGCTGATACCCGATGAGGTTGCCAATATGTATAATATGATCTGCAACTCGCTCCAAGGTCGCGTTGGCGGGATCAAGATTAGGTACACCATTTTCATTGCCGTTGTCAATACAAGCAATGAAGTCTGGTGCTATGTTCACCATGACTAGAGAGTTATGTTTCTTAACTAGCTGCAAGACATGATCCTTCGCGTTTCGCGGATGAGGGCAAACGCTCCAGGCAGAGCTGTGAGAGAAAATCACAGGGGCTCTAGATCCGGACCAGTCACCTCGGCCGCCAAGGATATCTACCATTGTGTCCTCACTGTTGTGAGGCAGTTAGAGGTCCTATCCTGCTATAAAGGGGAGCTAAAGGTACTTACCTTACGTGTGAAAGGTCGACAATCATACCGATTCTATTCATCTCATAGACCAGCCGACGTCCTACCGGACTCACTCCTCCCCAGAGAGGGATCGACTTTCTTGGGGGCCACCCTACCAAGGCAGCATCTGCAAATTTGTTATGACAGTTGTGAGTTAATGTGGCGTACCTCACACCAAGGTCGTAGAACAGTCTTAGGTTTCCAGCAGAGTTGCCAATCTGATGTAGACCTTCAACTCCCAAGGGGGAGATCAGTCTGCCATTCTTGAAGGCATTGACGGCGTTTGAGCCGTCCACATTGGGGGCAAAATCGTGAGGGTAAGCTGCAAAGAGTCTCTTCATGATGTCAATTTCTTGCAGCGTGTACTGAACGCCTATATGAGGGTCAGTGAGAATAGAGACGCGGCTCCGCTTGAAAGTACTGTCTTACTGGCGGCGTAATTTTCGTCTGAGAAGTTGGTGCCGTTTTCTGGACATGGGGCATATACACTCCAGAAGGCTCCGCCTGACTGTCCTTTCCTCAGTCGGGCGAGATCAACGTGGCCTTTGAGATCCCCATTCTCAAATGCATGTCTAAACTCGTCATTATCTATGTGATTAGCATAGCGACCACGAAGTACAATTGCAAAGTCGACGTGGCCATCTAGTGGAGTTTATGTCAGAAGAGAGCAACATGTGGAGCGTATAGAGGGTTCGCCTACCTATCAAAGGTGTTTTTGAGAGAATAACTTGTGCCCTCTCTTCAATAGATAACGATGTTGAGCAGACATGAGTGGAAATTCGATGAAGACATAGAGAGACAGGCTTGTGAAGCAGAGCGATAGCCGTCAGAGCTAGTGAGATGCCGAGAACAAGCTTCTTAGGATTAAGGTTACGGTGCGAGCTTCGAGTCGTTCCTACCTGCTCCAATTCCCCCTCTTTATCAAAGGTTGTGAAATATATTGGCGCCATCTGGATTTTGGGAAGTGTGGAAGTGTCTATCAACAGTGAACTGACTGGCTTGGCGGCTGAGTCTGCCTTGAGAGACTTGAAGAGCTATAGTTCCAGTGGTTACGGATCCCGTGGCGATGCGGAGAAGCTGGGCTCTGCTGCATTCTTTAGTACAGCAGGGCGTGGAGATAGTAGCACGTCCTCCGTCCCTCAGATGTCGCACTGCGTGCTGCCCCTGTAGTGCAACGATTTAAATTCGCTCTCTGCCATAGTAAAAAATAATAATAATAAAGTCACTTAGGTACCTACCTACCTAAGTGACTTTATTTTTTGCCAGGGATACCTACCTACCTAGGTACCCTACGCAAATTGCATGGGTGCCTTTACCCAAGTACCTTAGGCGACACTCAACTACCTATGCGCGGGAGCCCTGTTTTTAATCAGATTCCATTGTTTTATTATATATCTATAACTATTATATTGCACTTATTAGACTCGTGGAGTAATTTTTACTAATGTAATTATTAATTAAATAATTTGCTAAGTCTTTTATAATTCTTTTATTTTATTAAAAACCAGTTTTTAATATCTAAATAATATTTAAAGATATGTTTTTATTATATAATTATTATTTAATATTATAAATATATTTAAATATTATATTAAAGTTCTTTAATTATATATTTTTATTTTATATATTTTATATATATAATATATTATAAGAATAGAAAATAAAAATTTAAATTAAATTAGTTAATTAATTATATTATAGTCTTAGGTACTCTTTATATATATCTAATATAAGACAAGGTATATAATTAGAGA
>CAKNET010000146.1:0-32256 GCA_930272545.1 Sphaerostilbella broomeana | reverse complement strand
ATAATATTTTTATATAACTTATATTTTTCTTAATTTAATAAGAATATTTTATAATAATATTTCTTATAGGAAAAAAATAAAATAATAAAAAAAATAAGATAAAGTCTTATAATTACTTATAGCTTATTTTAGCAACTTGGAATAGTTATTCCAGCCTTATTTTCTTCTTAACTTCTCGTTTACCTTATATATTATTTTAAAATTAGTAAAAAATAGTAAAATATTATTATAATCTTCGGAACCTGTTATAATTAATAAGTATATTTCCAAGTAATAAGGGCCTATCTTTTCAAGTAATTAATTAATAATATTTTATATTTTATTTACTTTTTTATTATATTATTTTATTTCACTTTAATAAAAGGTTTTTTTAATTTTTATATTTTCTTAATTTTTTAAAAAAAGGTTATTAAAGTATATTATAAATTAATTACCTCAAATAAACCTCGGGGAATTATTTAGAATTTTTTATAACACTTTCGCTTTATATCCCGAGTATTCTAGTAATATAAGCTATTTTATATATAGTATATTAAATTATATTAAATCGTTAAGCTACGTAAAGTAGAAAACTCTTTTTATTATTATTTTGAGTATATACCCTTGGGCAAAGATATCCTAGTTGTTAGGGCTATTTAAAATATAGATTTTGGATGTTATTTTTGGATAATTAAAATAATGTTTGTTTATGGAGTACAAGGGTGAAATTGCTTATTTAATACTCATTTTGATAGTTATAGTTGCCTTATATTTAAGCGCAACTCTGAGACTCTTAATTATTAAACCCGCGTTCTATATTATCTATATTTTTCTTATTCTTCGCTCCCCGCCCCCTCTCTTCTGGCTTGATTTATAGGGCTCTATTTGCGCTATGTCTATTTCAACTCTAATCTAATCATGTGACTTTTGTTCTACCAAAACGAGGCTTGTTGAACCCGCGTGTTGAATTGTGTGTATTCTTGTTGTTCCCCGCTCCCAGCCACTTCTCGTCTGGCTTGGTTTATGGGGCTCTATCTGCGCTATGTCTATTTCAACTCTAGTCTAGTCATGTGACTTTCGTTCTACTAAAACGAGGCTCATTTTAACCATACGAACTGCGCGACCATAGTAAACAGCTGTGTACATGCTGACGCCGGTTCAACAAGGCTCATTTTATCCATACGAACTGCGCGACTATAGTAAACAGCTGTATATATACTAGCGCCGGTTTAATAAAACCCACTAAAAATTAGATTTTTAAACTCTTATATCTAAAAATATTTATATATAAAGATATAATATAATTTATTATATAAATAGTATTATTTTAAATTTTACTTTATTATTATTATTTTATTATTATATATAATATATATTTAGTAATATTATATTAAAAAGTAAATAAAAATCTTTATTTTTTTTACAGCGGATAAAGGAAATTTATAGAAGGAAAATCACCTACAATTATAGTAGTTAATCCACTATAATCCACTATAATTATAGTAATTAAATTTTTAATCAATTTACTCTAACTTTAAAGCTAATAATAATAATACTAATGAATTATATTAAAAATTCATATATATATTAAAATATTAGCATATAAAGTTATGCTTAATTTATTTTATTTTAATATTATAATATAAATATCTTATTTTATTTTAAGAATAAAAAGTATGAGTTTTGTTGATTTTTGGTGTATTTTTCAAACGTAGTCGACACTTTTGCTTACCCACTGTATGTACCTGAACACTAAAGCCTTGTTCCTGTCGCAGAATGCAACCGCTTTCAGGCACAGTTAAATGGGTACATTTGGATTACAGTAGAAGTACAGTGCAAGCCACATGTGGCGCATTTCAATCAGTGCTTCCACAAAACTATTTGTAAAAAAAAAAAAAGCGGACACTCGTGTCGGTCGACCCTGTATCAGCAGTATCTAGCAAGATACACAATTAGGTGAATTCCACTAATTAGAAGTTTAGTAGGCTTTATCTCAGAGGCGATTTTCGGAGCTTAATAAATATGTGAAGTAATGCTGAATGAGTGAACAAAGCTGAATATCAAATCATTATATATTGGAGTACTAATTGTGGTACATTTCGAGAAGCTTGATGGTTGAAGTGATAGACAGTTAGTATTGGTCGGTGCAACGCTGGGGAGTGTGGGTGATCATGACTGCTTTTCCAGGGAATTTCACCAGAATTTCGACCTTTGGTTATGCGAGGGGCTGAAAGATGAGAAAGGGAGTCAAAAATAGCTTTAGGACATTGTTTATACATGAGGGACCTAATTAAGATACCATTGACATACAAGCTTGGAAAGAGCAAGCCACAACCAACTAAAATAAATCTTTCTAAATTGGCATATAGGTACCTAGAGAATGCAAGATCCAGAATGCTAAATTTAAATACGTATTGTGACTTTATTCTAAGAATAGATATCTATATTTATCTATATTCCAATGGGAATACTTAAGCCTGGCTTAGTGAGCATTCACCAATTCCTATCAATTATGATGAAAGGTTTCCATAACTACGAGTATTCTCTACTACCGATTGAGCTTGGCTCCGGCACTGCTGAGCATTCACACACATCTGAAGAGCTCTTTGACGATGATCGGAGTGGAGATGATCAAGGCAGAACATGGATAGATGAAATTCTAGATATGTATTCCGCGGAATTTGAGAGCACGGAGGAGGCTCCGGCATATCTAGCCACACAGCAAGGAAATAACTTCAAACTAGCAGAGGATTCAGTTAATCGTATATCAAAGAATCCACCAAAAACGAAACGGAGAGCGTTTTTAAAGGCCATAGAAAACCTAAATCGTACGCCTCAAAACTTAAATGATCCTCGATGGAATGTTGGAAACAACATTAAAACGGGGAAAGGAAAAATACGGGGAAAGGTCTAGGGAGGATAGAGGCTGAACTCTACCCACATATCCATACATGATTAATTCTTTGCATGCAGATGCCGCGGTTACTAGACGTAAGCTATTGGCGTTGCTTAGCACTATATCAGGCTTCGGCATGGTTAATGCCTTATGGTAGCTAGTACTGCCGCAGTCACTGCTATTGATACGATCAATCGCCTGACCTTTTGCCTTGCTTGGCGCAATGGTATAATGGTTCGTTGCATATTACGAAGCTGTCGAGTCATAATCCTTGAAATGGGGCTCACATACATTATGGCACGTCCTCGAACTCTCAAACTATTTTTACGCTTATTTGAGCTCTAACTCTACAAAGTTGGCAGGCAGCGGGAGCTATCAGCATGATCATGGATGTTTTTGAAGGCAACTCCCGTCATAAGACAGAGCAATAAGAACGACATGACGAAATTGTTTGGTCAGCAAATTGAAGAAATTACAGTCGCGATAGCTGTCGTATGAACCTCGAAAAAGAAAACACGGCCCTTTCCTTTCAGCTCCACGCTAGAGAAAATATTCTATACGCACTATAATGATCAAGTGCGGCTAAGGTGCCATCATACTCCCGCTATAGCCTAGCTGTCGCATGTAACGGAGCACGGCACGCGTCGCTTGTAGCGATGCGTCACACGTTGCTGAAGCCGGCGCCCTAATCCGCATCCAAGGAATCCGGTAATCATCTTATCAAGACCGACAGCGGTGCAAGCCGTTGTCGGCGACGGCTCGGACGCGCAAGGTCCGGGACCTTCAACAACTGCGAGCAGCTTCGGTGGTCGCGATCGAAGACCGCCTCCGAAATTGCGCTCGCAGCATCCAAGGACCGGAGCGACACGGGAGAAACACGCGTAATTCCGTTGATCGGAAATCTATCGCGTTCGCCCAGTCGCAGGCCCAAGGAAACGATGTGGCCATACGATTAGTATGGCTCCAACATTTGGACTTTCAAGAAACGAAGCAATGAGCGTAGGCCCGCAGAGCAATAACGCTACTGTGGCCGCACGTGTCACGTCCCTTGAGACGGACAAGTCAAATAGGTAGGTTTCAAGTGTGTTCATAGGGTCAACTCTGGAATTAGAAGACCAACAAGACCGGCGGTGTCCAAGACGATCGCCTTACTCAATTGGCAATGCCATGGAGACATTACTGGAGATGCTGCTCAGGCCAAGACGATAAGAGTAAGGAGAAGGCCAATCTAGCTCTTATCCGCGACTAGTAATGATAATACCGAAGAGTCTAATGCGATCAAGTTGAAGGCTGAGAACGGAATAACTGTTCACCGAGATTAGCGGAGGGTAATGAGTCCACCGGACTCAGCGGATTATAAAAGACGGCTATTCCAGCCACTAGTTCCTTTGTAATCTTGATTCAGTAGACAATATATGGGATAATTTATGACAATATAAATATCAATTGAAACTTTATGCTAGTAAATATCTTGAAACGAGACATTCATTGTGGCGGCTCCACCGAGTAAACTCATGAGCCCATTCCATAACTGTCTAACACTAGCACTAAAAGCATCCATGATCGGCAATGAGTCTGCATACATGTAGCCAGTGCATCTCTATCGAGGGAGAAGGGAACTTTATTTCGCCCCCGACTGTCAGGGACGGAGCCGAAGGCTCACGTCAGTAGCGTAAAACAGCAACTGCTATGAAGGGCAACACAGGTGTGAAAGAATTGCACATAAAAAATCTATGTTGAAATACAACAACCTGCAACCGGATCAAAGTGGTGGATGCTTGGTTGTCGACGATGGCTCCATGAATCTGGGGTTCTAGAAGACTAGTGCTTCAGTGCTATAGAATTAGGTGAGAAATTAAGGTTTAAAGTTGTGGAAGAAAAATCAGGATATTTAGGGTAATGAGGGGTTGCTCGGAATTTGTGTCCACCCACTGTAGCAACCTCGGGGGGGTTACGGAGGACCATTTCAAAAGTCGTGACCAAGCGGGTCCGTTAGCGTGAATTAGCGCAAGCCACAAAAAAGTGCTTCCCTATTAAAATTGTATAGTAAATCCCCCAAACCCCGCCTTAATCGATTTAATCTTACTCAAATTAAATATCCTCTATTTTTGCAATAACCACTGATATCGTAATTAGGGCTGCAGTTATTGCCTTGAAGGTATCTGGCAGCAAGACCTCTACTAAAGTCGCAGCTGCTACAGGGCTCTCTATACAGCTAGTTAACCGAATATATGCCCGTGCAATTAATCGAGGCTTTAATCCTTAAATCCGACCTTTGAAAATTAATAATACCTTTGTTACTAATACTCTAAGGTCAGGAAGACCTAAGAAATAAAACAAAAAAATTATAAATCTTATTTTAATTAATATACATATTAATTAATATAACTATAAGAAGAATTATATTAATATTACTAGGGAACTTAGCTAAAAGGATTATTCAATATTAATAATAATAGTTTAATAGATTTTAAAATAAATTAACTTTTATAAAACAAAACTAATAAAGAAACCTAGATTAATAAAGAAAATAAGGCTAGATCGGCTATATTAATACCAAGATTATTAAAATTAGAGCCTTAATAATTAAAAGAAGGTTATTTAATTAGATAAGACCTTAGTTATTTTATTATACTAGTGCGGCGATTATTAGATTTAATATATAAAAAAAGAGGCTTTCTTATAAAGTTATATTTATAAGTATTAAAAAGGGGCTTTTAAATTTATATTTTAGAGTTATTTTTTTTATAATAAGAAAGGCCCTTATTATTACTAGGGCCCGGAGATTATAATAAAAAAAACTACTATTAAAAAAAAAATCAAAAAATTAAATAAAAAACTAAAACCTATATTAAAATAATAATAAGAAATTTAAACTATAATATAATAGTTTAATTTATATAGCCGGCTTCCTAGCTCCAAGCCCTAATAAAAATAGAATATAAAGGCTAGCAAATTAGGCTACTAAATAAATTAAAGAATTAATTAGTAGCGATATTAGAATATAATCTTAATCCCAAAGTTATTACCTTTTATAAAAGAAATTGGTCCTAATATAATTATTCAAGAAAATAAAGCTCCGGCTTATAATTATTATATTTAATAATAGGTATTTGATTTTTATTAAGTTTAGCGATTGCTTTGGTATAGGAATTCCCCAGATTTAAATACAATAGAACTAGTTTGGCCTTGGTTAAAAAAAAGAATTACTAAAAAAGGTACTCTAAAATTAAGAAAAGAAGCTATATAAGCTTGGGAATTAGCTTGGGATAAGATACCTCAATCAATTATCCAAGGCTGGATTGAACGAATTCCTAGGCATATCAAGGAGATTATCAGGCTAGAGGGTGGAAATGAATATAAGAAAGGTCGGTTTCGGATACTATAGAATCTATATACCGCTAAGAACAATCCGGCCTAGCGCCAATTTAGCGTTGGTCACGACTTTTGAAATGGTCCTCCGTACTGATTAGCAAAATACCCCTTGATTCGCAAAACAAAAAGTGTACAGTAGGGGGACACAAATTCCGAGCAACCCCTCATTACCCTGAACATTCCGATTTTTCTTCCACAACTTCAAATGACGATTTCTCACCCAATTCTAGGTCAAATCTTTTGAAAAATAAAATATTTGAATTCTCTGCTATAGAATTATCTAAAAATCTATGTCTAGTATTTTGTATACTAACCCTTGGCGTTGATAACAGCTTCAACCTGATTTGGCATCGAATTTATTAGGTTATTTAACAGCTCATCTCTAAATAGCTCCCACATATTAATGGCTGTCTCACACAGCCGTTGAAGCGAGGAGTCATTTTTTCGAAGCTCTGCAATCTCGGGATATAATTCCATGATCTTCTGCTTAAGCAATTTCTATAGATTTTCAATCGGATTGAGGTCTGGAGAATATGGCGGCCATTCCACAAGTATGACACCATTTTCCTCAGCCCATTCCTTCAACCAATCTTGTACAATGCGGGCTTTATGTGTTGGGGCGTTATCTTGGGCGAAAATAAAACCCGGCTCAGTAATTGTTGGAAGGTTTTCTTGTAAACACTCAAGGATACGGCGGCTAGTAAGGCTACCACGGTTGGATTCGGGGTCTCCCAGCAAAGGGACAAGGGAAGTTCGTCTATTGCATGCAAATGCAGCCTAGAATATCTGGGAATATCGTGTTAGCTTTATTTTAGGTTAAACAAACCTGGGATCTAATTTTTGGTCCTTTTCTTAGTCAATTGTGGTTATTATAAGGGTTTAAAGTGTAACATACTTGGCGACAAAAACCCTATTTTTGCCTCTCTCTATCGCTACGGGCAATTGTAGTCTTATTTGAGAAGATCTAATGCTGCCAATTAGTAGGAGTATTATCTTTCTATTAAAGAGTAAATTCCAACTGTTTTATAGCAATTTCTTCGTTTAATTTGGGTCGTTGTGCGGCTTTTTGGTGTTAAATATCCTCTTTCGCAAGGAACCGATGTAAAGTGTATATAGAATATGTTAGATTTGCTTCCTTGAGAAGATCAGCATTGGAAATAAAAGGCTTGTTCTTAATGATTCGAATGATATATTTTTTATTATATTCCGAGATTAGTAGCGGCCTCCCGATATGTAAAAGGCTTTGATTACTTTTTTAATGCTGATATTTTTGAAAGATGCCATTCACAGATCCTCGTGCAACTCCTGTAATACGAGCCACCCTGCTAGCAGGCTCGCCGGAATTGAATATTACTGTAACCCTTATCCTTTTATGAGGACTATGATGTTTTTTTGGAGTTATTGGAGCCATTTTTAGTAGAGAAAATAAAGATTGAAGTTAAATGGTGGTTCGGAATAATTTATGGAATGAAGCGGTGTGCGGGGTTTTGCTCGGAATTTGTGTCCCCCCACTGTACTAAGCTTTGCCTTCACATTAGCCGTATAAAATGTTATGATTGCACATGTGTACCGGTATCTAAATTTTCTCGTAACTTTATTTGTCTAGTTACGGGATGCATACTGCATCCAGTTACCGCATCTAGGCAGTAGAAAATGCCTCGCGGCCTCGCGGGCTGAGCCAGCGGAGCCCATTCCAAGCGACGCTGTCCGACCTTTCTTCCTACTAAAAGGTTATAAATTGATGATATAAATACCTATTGATTAGCCTCGTTGATTTTGTTTCTTTGCCATACGACGTAAGATTTTCCTAGGCTATTCCCGAGCAAGAGCGGACACAACCGAGGGTCACCAGATCACTCTATCCTAGAGCCAGCTAATCCCTTGGGAATAAGTTATCAAGTCTTCATACATACAAAAGAACCATGGTATGGGAGCTTTTTTATATATATTGCATAAATCTGCCTTGGCCTTACGCCAAAAATAGGCCCTAACCTTTCCAGATGACCCGAATACTAAGCACAGGTAACGATCCACATTATCATATATGAAGATATGCTCACGCTGGCAAAGCCTTACCCCACCTGTAAGTCCAAAGCTACGCTGTCGATAAGCCTAAGTGGTCCGTCACAATGTCAAATCACTATTGTCTCCAAAGTGATGACATAAAAGAAGCCACTAGTACTCAGATAAAGCACCACGTCGAGGTTTGGTGACATAAAACTGTTGGCTAAAAAAACGTTTTATGTAACAAAACCATCCGCCGAACCCGCGAAGTAACCCATGCGCTATCTTAGACACAAAAGTCACTTTCAAAGGTCACACCACACTCCGAAATACGTGTGAGCGCATAGAAAAATGCGTTTCCGCTTAAAATAGTATAGTATCATTAAAAGTATGCACGGTTTGTATGTGCTGCATATACTATTTAATCATCGACATGTATTTCCGCAAATCATGTTGGCGCAAAAGCTGCTCTAAGAACTTAGTTTTCACGAAATAAAAGGGAGTTTGTAACTGCATATCAAGAATACAAACTAACCATTCACTACTTGGCTATCTTAGACCTATTCTTCCTACAAACCCCACCACACACGCCGACTTATAAAAATGCCCCTTGGCCATTCCCGTCCACCAACGCCATATTTGTTTGAATCGTTGTCGAACGTGACACAAAGTTCTGAGCAACTTAACTATTCGCCCACACCTATTGACGACTTCCACGCTCCTATTATACACCAAGATAATGGACATCGAGGCTCTGGACTTAGATCCGCCCTTGTCAACCTAGCGGCGCATGAAGGACCGGGTAGACGACGTCTTCGACGATTGACTGCATCTATTGGCAAATATCCGTCAACTTTGCCATTAGAGAATTCGGCTCCACAATATGGCACGGTAGACCCCCAGTTACAGTCTGTTTCGCCATCTGCACTCCCGCCAAAGTCTGATCAGCATCAGCACCCTTCGAGAGTGCAGCTCTCTAGTGATCCGACCCAATTTGGCCTCCGACCATCTAGTACGCTGCCTCCTACAGCCTTCCCTATAACTCCTCCAACACCCCGGATAAACCGTAAGTCTAGGCTCTCCCTGCAACAAAATCCGCTAATTCCATTCATAAGCTATTTCCCCTTCGAGCAGCCGCGGAGAATGGCGGCTGGAACCTTTCCGAAATACTAGCTCATCACTGGAACAGCAGAGGGCTCACCATGCGGGCAGTGAGTACTTTAGATTTGATCCTCTAACGAATATAGCCAGTCCAATACGAGCGTCATATGAGCCTATAGTGAGTTATTGTAAAGATTTCTTGTCAACTCCGCAGCAACCGTTTCGCATAATTCAGTCTGATGATTTACCAGAGAATGAGCAAAGTACGTGTGCCCAGTAGACGAAGGCGGATACCGCGTATCTTCAGTGCATTCACAGCACACTTGCCGAATATTGCATGGACAGATTCAGTAGCTGACAATCTGAATAGCCTGTATAATCTGTTATAACGGCTACGGGTCCATAAGTCCTGAAGGCATTTGCGAGATCGCGATTCAACTTTGTCAGTATGGGCATATTTTCGGAAATTGTTGCATTATAAAATGGCTCAAAATGTCGGATACATGTCCTTACTGTCGAATGAATCTTGGTTTGACAGCCCATCAGAGAACAGAACTTTTGGAGAGACTTTCTAGCTTAACTACCATTGCTCGCGGTAGGCAGACACTCTTAAATTGACAACAGACCACTAGTATATAATGAAAAAGGCCCCTGCATGCTGCCATTTCTCGAAGAAATTGAAGCTGCTCTAGTGCCGACAACAGAATGTGCTCAAAATGAATTATACAGGAAAAGCCATCTCACCAGGACGTATGTGATACAATAACCTCGAAGATACACGATACGTGTGTTGCAACTCTGTGCATCGCAGCTGCTATAGACTGATCTAGCGTAACGCCAACGTGGTAAAATAGAGCGTGATAGTCAGGGGATAATGCTATCGGGCCTAAATTGATGGCCCGCACTCAATATCACTTTATCCGTTATTCCCGTCTTGCATCAGAAAATATCCTCAACACTGTACACCGTACCATGACTAACTAGATTGCCAAGATATCGGCATTTGCCACATACCCAATTAATATAATTATGAGAGCTGTAGAAACGGATCTTGACGCTCAAATGTTAACCCACCGCAGAGGCTTTAAATAGAATAAATCTATCAGCTGATATCGAGCTACATTCTCGCAGTGTGGAGTAATACTGTTTATCAATATGAAGAATTCTGAGTTCTCCTTCCGGTCAGCCCAGAACCACACCATTACGGAACTTTAGATAGGTCAACCTTGACCATGCCGTCGAAAAAAAATACTAACTTACAATATGTAAATAGCATCCCTAAATATTCTAAGGCGCATTTTCCTTCAATTCTCGTACTTCTTTATATCCACTGCTAGGAAACCCCAACTCTCAGCATGGCGTTATTATGTATACGTGCCGTATCCTTAGTGTTAGATTATTTCGACTCTCAATCATGTATAAGGAAGGACTGAACGCATAACGTCTTGATGCCCCGCTTGCCATCACTAACTGTACATCCGGGAACACAGCCAGGAGTTCCGAGCTCTGGAGACACTTCGCAAGATTGTAATTCTTTGTTTACTACTCCTTGGCCAGTTATAATGGGAGAATAGGGATGGAATAGTCCTGAAGGCGACACTTTCATCTTGAAGCAACACAAACAAACCGATGACCCCGATCAAAACAATGTAGACTGCTTCTACAATATAATAATTCGCATTAGCAAGGAGCTGCAAGAAAAACCCAAAGCATTTCCGGTGCTAAAGCGGAGTGAGACACCTAAAGCACTAGATATGGATCTTTGATTAATGCCCCAACGCTAGAGTGAGGGCAATCACTCTCACTCCGGCAGGCGGCGGACATGCGGGATATTGGTGTCTCTTCCTAGCTAAGTCCCATCCTAAGGCAGATAATTTTATCACTGAGAAGTATGATATGGTAATCTGTAGAGGGCAGGTTATGTGGAATCAAGAAAGAGAAGAATTGCGTCAAGGGCGAGAATCTTAGCGTCTCCAGTTGGCACAACTTATCATTAGCTTAGAACTCCTTGAACTTAACGGTACGCTGATACTCGTTCTACATAAACCTAAGCCCTTGAGGGGAAGAAAGGTCTAAGTCAAGGGTTGGCCCCCGGTGGTGACTACCATGGGCTCATTTTCTCGACTCTGATGTTAACCTACCTGTAGTTGCCCCAAATAAGTGGATTTATGAAGTTAGCAGATAGTAAGGAGACAGCGACAAGAAAGGGAGGGTCAATGGTGTTGAAATAGTCCATAGGTAATACTCAGAATAGCTTTCTCAGGTGGGGATGGTCGTGCAGAAGTAACTCATCTGGGCAAAGCTTGATTTATAGCGAAAGGGCAAGTCTTTTGACCTTGCCAGAACGCAGGATACTATGATGGCTATCTGGAGCCACTACATCGAATGATGCATATGCCATCCTCTCATGAGGCGATGTTGTCATATTTCACCCGGTTCTAAATTGGGTCCTTCTCGTCCCATCCGGCGACAGAACCCGAAAACTGCTGGTGGAGGCCCTCGTTTATCCCAATTCTTAACCCAGCCTAACTCAACATATTTATTTCTGATCTTGATGGGGATCACCCATCCAAAAGATAATCTTGGTCTCATTTACGGTCGTCACCGTCGGTGGCGGCTTTGGCAGCTGTCCAACTCAGATAGAGTAGAATCGTGCTGACAGGCTTGCAAACAAATGAATCGTTTTCAAATATATTCAAATCAAATCGGGAGTTTTCAAATCAAATCAAATCAACTCAAATCAAAGGACCTGATTTATTTGGCTATTTGCAGATTTGAGTAAAAGTCTAGGGTAGGTTGTTGCCTCACGAATTCGCCGGGTTTGTGTCGCGTGCGGGACTTTACCTTCGGTGGGCGGCATCACAAACATTGCTTTTCTTAAACGCGTTTCCAGCGAAATATTTTCTTTATGCGCGTCTCGGCTTTATATTGCATTTGCAACTATGACCCTACAGATTCACGTAACGCTTTCCCACCTGCTTCACCACTCGAATACTCGCAATTAAGCTCGTTGTTGTCTGATCATGTCTCTTGCCGAACGAGCCAGATGAAGAACCTTATGTACGACTGGGTGCAACTTAGCTTGGATGAAGCTTGACTAGTACTACGCCCACAACGAGAATAACCCTGTTTACCTTGCAACTCTTGTACTGCATCCTGCGTTTCGCTGGTCAACCATCGAGTCGCAATGGGCTGATGATGCGGACTGGTTGCCCAGAGGCAGGCAGCTGTGGAAGAGCTATGGAATGTGGAATAGGTAGCCACAACTGATCCGGGTGATTGCCTAGGTGGATAACCCTATTCCATATATCCCTACCTGTCGCAGATGACCATTGATCTTTTCTCAGTGCCAGCCATGTCTTCCGAGCCAGAACGCCTCTTTAGCCTGCAGCGCATATAGGTACTTGTCAGAGAGGCCGCCTCAAAGCCGATCTTAGGAGCGGCTAAATGTATATCATCTTGAGAGAAGGGTGGGGTCATCCAGATATCCAGATTTGTCAAATAAGTCAAATAGATCAAATGAGCAAGAAGCTAAATCAAATCAACTCAGATCAGAGTTTTATATTTCCAAATCAACTCAAATCAAAGGTCTAATTTGAGTCGATTTATTTGTTTGCAGGTCTGCGTGCTGACGGTGTCTAGTGCCTAGATAGATCATATCGTTGTCACTTTCCAGCATATTGCGGGAAGTGGAACGCACTTTATGTATCTGAAGGGTGAATTAGGAGAATGGTGAGAGAATATCAATCGCACGTATGCCACGAGGGCTCGCTCGGATGCGGGTTAGCCAATACGTCAGACCACACCCTAGTTGGCCACTCAAAATGCACTACATCAACATCACGACTCATTTATTTGGTGTTTTTTCACGCAACGAGAGACGCCATCCGCTTCCAACCTCCATGTCACAATCCTAAGTCATATCATAGAAATAATGTTATTAAAAATTGCCATTATTATCATTGCCCATCACTTCTGGGTTGTTATCTACTCCATTTGCAGTTTTGTCAAAGATAGTCTAGAATCTTACATCTTTCCACGTTTACTTGTTAGAATGCTCAAAATATGCAATTAATTGTAGTAAGTACCGGGAGTCTGCATACCCCCTTAACTGTCAAACAGTGACCAGCTCCTCATGATAGCCCGTCGACGGGGATGGGAGACAGGGGAGCAAAGGAGTTATAGCTGTCACGTTATGATTCCGATGTTATTCATTTGTACGTCAAAAAAAAGGTGATTGTGTTAGTTGAACTTGCTCGGCCGGGAGCTATCAACCTGACCTTCTATTTTAATATTCCAATTCATCTTCCAGGCCTCCGATTTCTCCCATAACCCGTCCTCTGTTATCACCTTGTGTAGTCAATCACCTTCCCCTTGATTATATTGGATACGAGGATCGGATACACCACTAGTGTGCCGTTTATAGGAATACGTGCAGTAAACAAGGCGCGTGGATTTATCCGATCTAATCATGTAAATAAGGTCACATGTAACCGGGCCAGATGGCCCACAACAAGAACAAGAAGGCAGATCGATTAGCACATGAAGCTAATCATCATCAATTGGATAACCCCTGGATAAGTGTTGTATCTGACAATTTATTGCCACGAGTCTCGAAGACACGGATGGTTAAGCTGCTGCTTTTTCTTTGTGGAGCTGTTAGTGTTTTGCAGCGTTTTCGCGGGTCCACGTAACGGAACTTAAAGCGGGCCCTGTCTCTAGTAACCAATCGCATCCTGTAAAATCGGTGTGGTTGTTGGATCGGGCCAGTCATATTGTAGGCTAATGACTTGGCTTACATCCACGTGGAAACAGGCTGGGTTTTTCTGCTTGATTGGATTGTTAGTGTTTATAGGCGTATTTCTATGGTTCAACTTAACATCCCACTTCTATTCGGAACGAGGTAATCGTCCTAATTCATCCGGACGCCCTTGGTCTCGTTGGTCTGCTGGACCTGGAGTTGATACCGTATTTGGGTTGGATTTCTGGTTACACGACTTGTCCGTGTCGAGGAGCTTGATGGGTGCGGCCACAATAGCATTATTGCTCTGCGGGCCTTTACTTGTTGCTTTGTTAATTGAAAGTCCGACGCTGGAGCCATACTGATTGTATAGCCGCATCGTTTCCCCGGGTCTGCGGCCAGGCAAACGCAATAGATTTCCGATCTGCGGAATTATATGTGTTTCTCCTAGTCCACTCCAGTCCTTGGATGCTGTGACTATAATCTTTGTGCATCGCGACCACCGAAGCCGCTCACGGTTGCTAAAGGTCCCTAGATCATATCTGTCCAGGTCATTAATACTTAAGCCCACTTGAACACTGAATTTAGCCCTATAAAGTTTAATTTCGACCGGCAGACGGAGCGCGGGCAGCCAACAGACAGAAACCGCATCTAGTAGGTTCCAAATAACGCCGCTGGCACCCAGAAAATGACAGCGCACTCAAAACAACGACTTCAATTCGTTCAGCAGTTATCTGTCTTGCAACAACAATAGTCCGGGAAGGTCAGCCCAAGGAAAGGGGCTTAATGCCTCAATCCACACGATAACCAACACACAGGGGTCCCTGGACAGCATAAATAACCTCATTAAAGATATTGATGACTCAGCGTTTACCATCACTATACTAAGACACCTTATAACGGCAATTGATAATATCCTATCCCAAACCCCACTAGAGAAGAGGGATAAGGCAAAGAAGATCCTAGACGGGATAACACCTTACCTTTGGGCGAGTACCGGGAATAGGGCCACTACCCAACAAGACCCACATTACCTAGGCAGCAATTGCAGGCGGCGCTACGGCCAAGGATATCAACATATCGAAAACAAGCACTGCTAGTACCCCAAGCCCAAAGTCGACCAAAGAAGACATCCGAGCCCTAGTTCGTCTCTCAGACGCAGAGAAGGAGTAGAACCGCAAGACTAAGAGCTTTACAATACGATAATTTATAGCTGCTGCCCTAGAGCTTCAGCTAACAGATGTCCTGGATGTGTATCACACCTCCACTGGCCTAGCGATCCGGCCGACCAATAAAACAGTGAGAGATATGATTCAAAGCAACCAAGACAAGCTAAAGAGCTGCTTACGAGCTGAGAAAATTGAATTGCCCGAAATATGGTGTACCGATGCCATACTAGCGTGCCCAGTCCAGCTACCAAGCTATATCGGAGGAACGCTGGAGGCAGAGGAACTAGTGGCGGATGAGATCTGGCTCCAAGCAGGCGCAGAGCCAAGGAAAGTGGTCAAATCCACCATAACCTACGGCAACCGCGTTACATGGTATGCCTCCTTCCTACAACTAACAGCACCCTTCAGGCCCTTTGGTTGCAGCGCTAGATCTAGGCCATCAACCAAGAAGCAGAAGATCATACGACACGACCCAGGCTGCCAGGCCTACCACAAAGACCGGTTCTGCCCAAGGAAAGCATGCTACGGCCACTACGGCGAACACCTAGATAAGGACCACCCGTTATCATGCAATAATGAACCCAGATGTGTAACGGACCAAGGCCTTCAAGCCATACGGATTGGCCGGCCAAGCCAGTGACAAGGAACGGCACCACCACACTCCTACAGGGACCAGAACTCAAGGCCATTAGATATATATATATATAAGGCCTATGCTGCATGTTGGTATAATTGGAACCGAACCACCTATCACATCGGGAACAGTCGTAAGTTTGTCGAGAAGGCATCGCTAATTGTTTCAGATCGCTTTAGGCGCCTTCTGGCATCAAAATAGAAAGGCTAACTTCGATGTGGAGTCGTGTTCGAAGATGATTGTGCGGGTGGTAGATCTTAAGCATTCTCAGTCGATTTCGGGAAGAAAGTCGGCCCGTCTTTCAGATAGATTGGTTGCAAAGGGTCAGATCGCCTTGCTCAAAGCTATTCTGAACAAACCTACAGCAGCGGGGTTACCCCGCTGCCTCTCCGCAGGCTCAAGGTCTAAGCGGCCATTCTTTCGTTGTATAGTCTTGATTATATTACGTCACTAGGTATCATTAATCCTTTGTTCTTTCCGTTATACTCGTTCTGCATTCCCCTTCCACTACCGTATGATGTCGTCCAACAATTGCCGAGCCGGGTTTTATTTTTACCCAAGATAATGCCCCAATACATAAAGCCCGTATTATACAAGATTGATTGAAGGAATGGGCCGAGGAAAATGGTGTCACACTTGTGGAATGGCCGCCACCTATAATTGGGCGAGAAAATTCAATTTGAAGTTGTGGGAGAAAAATCGGGAAGTTCAGGGTAACGAGGGGCTACTCGAAACTTTTGTCAAGTGACTGTACGAACTATTGTCGACGTCATCCGTCAAAAATACCCACTATGCGTAGTACTCTAGAAAAAGATTGCGAAGTTAGGGTGAACGCGTTGAGTTCAGGGCGGCTGCTAGGATCAAATCTACAATGCTATTGCCGAATATACGCTCCCTTTACACCCGATGCTCTCGTTGAAGTTACCCTCGAAATCGAGTGTGTAGTTGCATTAGGCATTAGTTAGCATTGAAAATGGGCAACTTTGCGTTATATATGTTCAGTGGCTGAGAGGGGGTAGTTGTGCTAGTATTGAATGTGGTCGCCGCTGAGTGCCTCCAACTCTGGGGCCAAGCATATGAGGATTTATAGTTCATATTCGAAAAGCTTGAAGCCTTGGTTTAAGATTCATTGGGAGAATACAGAAGCTACTGGTACATAGCTATAATATGCTTTATTTTACGAAATTTATGGTAACCTGGTATTTTGGGCACATGGCGCAGAGATGGAGGCGAGAAAGATTCACCGTTGACCTTAGCCGCCAGGATTCCATAACAAGGCCATAACGTGACAGTTATATCCTTTGTATCATCCAACCAATATACTTATTATGTATAAATTATATTATATAATAGGCTGCAAGCCTGATGGCTGGGTGTACGAACTATATAGGAAGAGAAACTTCCACACTCGGGTTATCTTGTCTTTACT
The DNA here is from genome assembly GCA_930272545.1 of Sphaerostilbella broomeana. Taxonomy (NCBI): domain Eukaryota; kingdom Fungi; phylum Ascomycota; class Sordariomycetes; order Hypocreales; family Hypocreaceae; genus Sphaerostilbella; species Sphaerostilbella broomeana. The sequence goes on along the minus strand of CAKNET010000146.1, from coordinate 14,928 downwards.
TGCCTTTCTTCGCTTGGTTTGCTTTTGGCAGTTATTTTCGCTAATCAGTTGTTGCCGCCCATTTCGATTCTTTCTATTTCAATACTGGACCTACATTTCCACCACGGTTGCTCTTTCTTCAAATATGACTTGGTCGTTGGACCTTGCCAAAGACGTAGTCTTGGCCCACTACAAGTACAACGATTCTGTTCTTTTTCACTTGGGAGAGCCTCGGGCATTAGATGCTATTCTAGTCGACAGCCATTTTCGATCTCATGTAGTTGCTCATTTATCCTTCCAAAGCTTTATTGTTGCTACTCGTTTTATGGATTATTTTCAAGAAGCAGGAAATACCTTTGACGTAGAAGTGATTACGACGCATGGAGATGATGAGTGCGCTGATAAAAGGGACCCCGACGGCAAGGTCGATGGCGGAATTTCTTCCCCATGTATGCTGTCTATTATATTCTTGAGCTATAACACTACATTGCTGGGTGTGGTAACTTATGGTGATGCGATCAATCATCTCAATCAATTAACATCTTATGCTTTGATCGACTTCTTTCCACTGCCTGGGATAATGGTTGAAATTATAGCCAGCGATAATCTTGGGAAATGGAGTTATTATCGAGGGGGCCTGCTGCGGAATGCTTTTCCAATCCAATCTTGTACTCATGCAATCGGCTCAGGGAGATCTAAACTATAGGGTACAGGGGCGCATAATTACTTGTTTTAGGGCAAGGAAGAAGAATATAACGAAAGCGTGCGAGAAGCTGATTGTTCCTCAATCAATTCCTTTTCTGTTTCTTTTTCCTCTTCCTTATTTTTTTTTCACAATATTCGTAACCCTTAATCTTATTATCATTATTTATAGCTACTCGTCTATCGATTCGACCACGTCCCGTGGTGCTTGCTAATCTAAACCCTAACTCTACGTGAAGTGTCCATCCTTACGATCCACCACCTAGTATTAGTAGGAGTATACCGGCAGTTCCTTCATCCTCCCATTTTATGTTCCGGGCCAGTCGCGAATACATCCAATTCGCGAATCTCCCGGGCCATTTGCGAACGGCCCAAGCCAACCACGAATACCAACTAGCGGTGTGAGGCAAGATTACTTCTCTAGCTCTCTGACGTTATCATAGTCTGCTTCCTGAACTTCATGAAAAAGTCAAAATGGAGCTTGCAATTGCTCCTATTAATCCATTTCCAAATGATGTTCGGAGCGCATTTAAAGTCTATATTCAGAGCCCAATATACACTAACCGAGCGTATTGAATATACTAAATGGGGAGCTGCATATCCTACTTGACAATCCCGACCGGAAATCACGGAGCCAAGCTAAATCTCAACTTAAGCACAGTGCTTTCTCTAAATTTGAGCTCATCAACAATCGGTTACATCGCAAGCCAGATTCCAAGCACCTAGAGCCACGATAAGTGGTGCCTGAGAATGAAACTTTTGATACAATTGCCACCCAACACTTACAATTACTTCATGCGGGAAAGAATAAAACCTGCGAAGCAGTGCAGCAAAAATTTTATGGTATAACGCGTGTAGATGTTGAATTTGTTATCAAGCGTTGCAAGAATTGCGCACTAAATCGCCCAGTTACGACGAAGGCACCATTAGTTCCCATTGTCACGAGCCGGGCTTAGGAGCGTGTTCAAGCTGATCTGATTGATATGCGCCATGAGCTATCAGGTCAATACAAGTGGATACTACATCAAGGATTACTTTTTCAAGTACAGCCAGCTGTACCCATTAAAAAGTAAACATGCGGAGCCGATTACACAGGCGTTTACTGGATTTATCGCTGCCTTCTTGCCTCCGAAGGTTGTTCAAACTGATAATGGCAAAGAGTTCAAGGGAGCCTTATTAATCTTACTGCGGAAGTATGGGAGTTATGGAAGTTACATTGGCTATGAACACTCAGAGGCACTCTACCATGGGGTGTGCTCCTGTAGAGTTGCTCTTTAGAGAGCGCACATCATATAATGAGTGGCTTAATCAGCAAAAGCGAATAGACCCTACCGTTAGCGTCGCCCAGGAGGATTCTACCCAGCCTCCGATCTATACCCTCAGCCCGAGCACTCCTGCCCTCAATCTGACAATCAATATTGGGGTTGACCCAGGCAGTTCACATATTACTATGCACATCAGCCCAGAATCGGCATTGGGCTCAGAAAGCAATGTGCGCATCTCACCACCTAGCCAGAGCTCTTTGACTGACGAGCTGGAGATGGAGAAAAGGGAGTCGGAGCATACAGATCAAGTAATTGTAAAGGCTCAAAAGGCAACCCACAGAGCAAAGCTTCGGATGATGCAGAAGTACTCTAAACGGATACAATTCAACACTTCAATATTGGAGACATTATCTCTATCAAAGTTCCCAGAGAAGATCGGACCTCTACTAACAACCAGAGACTATTTGGGTGTATTTTAGAAGAGCCTTATGCCCATAGATACAGGATTTTAACCACCTCAGGAATTATTAAGCGATTGATACCCACGAAGGGATTAAGCGCAGTCAGGGAATCTCTTTGGTCAGATATCACTATTCCTGTAGCTACTAAGGAAGTTACGCTCCCGGAGGTAGCCGGGGATGCTTCTACTAGTGCGCGAGTAGGGGTATCATGTCAGTGTAAAGGAGAGGGCAATACAAAGCGGTGCAGGTGTTATATAAGGAGGATAAAGAGTGCACAGTTCACTGCCATAGAGATGATCATGGCTGTGGAAAGCAATCAGTGCTAGCAATCAGGACCGAAATGGCGTCAGTTGAACGACCAAAAAGGAAGAGGGCCAGAGCAGACACAGTGGGAAGCAGTCATTAGGTCATTTGCGCTAGCTAGTATTCGCGGTTGGCCCGGGCCAGTCACGGATGTGGATATTCGTGGTTAGCCTGGGCCGTTCGCGAATGGCCCGGAACATATATATAATACACAAAGTTTCCTCTATGAAAATCCGTAGGGAAGAACATTTCAATACTTAAAGTGTTGTGGATTGCTTCGTTACAGTAAATTATTAGCGTTCGAAATAATATATATCTATTTTCAATTGAGAAATTGATAGGATCGACAGCGTTAGTTATAAATTCATTTTCTCTGTCATTGTTAAGAGGTGATGGATAATATCTGCTATTTTCTGGAGATGGATTACCTAATTTGTTCGGGACGCAAACAGTGGTCTCACCAACTACCGGCTGTTCAACATCATTTGTTTACCAATTCTCAAGACATTGTGACGTGCTGATCTTTCCCAAGGGATATTATTTTGCGCCAAAATAGCTTCTTATTTTTGTATGAATATTGCAAATATAAAATGCACCACATAGTATGAATATAGAGTTATCAGCACTGTCTATTTGTATTACTAAGAACACGACTTTAGGCACCAGGTCCTGGAAGCTGAACTTGGCTAGACAAAGGTGGCGATGCGCCCCTCACGTTGAAACGAGGCAGTTCCGACGCTTCATCCTCCCTAGATGGCGCCAAGGTTATCCAGGATCCAGCGAAAAGAACTCCAAAACATTATTATTAGTGAGTTACAGGGCGAGGAAGACATTAAAGATGAGGATATAGCCACACAAACTACTGCGTGCACAGCACGATCTGTACGAAACGCTCGCTCGAACATACTTCAATATAGCACGATCGATGCACCTGCAAAAATGCTCGTTCGACCGAAGGAGATCACAGAGAACATGTGGCTTGCCATACAGTACGAACGTGAACAGTTTCCAGGTTTGAGTCAACAAGCCCTGGCGGACTTTCTGTTCAAGCAGTAAGGCGTACGTGTCTCCAGAGCTACGATCGGCCGAGGTATACAGCGGCAAGTATGGAGAAAGAAAGTCATGGACACTGTGGCGAAAGAGCGTAACCAAGAGTTGCGAATTTTTTACATAGACAAACGGTCCAATATTGATCCAAAATTCATGGTGTTTATCGATGAAACCGGCGACGACCGACGTAGGGCGATACCAAAAAGAGGATATGCTCCAAAATGTGTACGACTAGTGTAGACCAAACAATTCCATCGAGGAAAACGAGTATCATGCTTGCCAGCGTACACCTTGGACGGAATCATCTACTCTAAGGTCTATGAAAAATATACAAATAAGGAGGTATTTGAAGGCTTCCTCCCCCCCAAAAAGGTGAACGTGCTTCCATGGGTCGCCTGATGCCGCCGGATGGCTGAGTTTAGAACAACTGCACCAGCCAAACTCGATATTTGCTTTGAAACAAGCTGGCCCCAAACACCTTCCCCATTGCGGCAGATATCCCGGCCAAAATCTATTGTCTATATGGACAACGCATCATAGCACGATCTTTCGGTAAGGATTAAAGATATGTATGCGCAAGCAGGTGTGTTGTTAGAAGCTCAATCGCCATATTCACCGGATTTAAACCCAATCGAGTAATTCTTTGGCTCAATGAAGAAACACATAGAAAGTCGTGCAGTGGAGGATGAGGATCTCATACAAGCCGATTTTAAAAGTTATTTCCAGATGAAGGTATATACTATGGGACAGGGTAATGGCAAGAGGTGGGCCAAAGGACACTTTAGAAAGGCGCAAACATTTATCGCCGAGGACTAGGTATGGAGAAGTAAAGGAAACAGTTTGCGGTCTGAACGGCTCCTATCGTGAACTCATTACGCGTTCCAGGGTTAGGATAGGGTTGGGGTTAGGGTTGCGGGGTGGTGGATCTCAGCCTGACTTTTGGATATTCTCAAGGGATAAACCAGTACAGGGTAGGTTTATGTTGGTAGGTTATAAGGCGAATCTAGACAGTAAAGCAATGGTCACTTATTCTGTAAAGTAGTAAGCTCCGGTGAATATATTCATTAACAAGTAAGCTTTAAGAAACTATTCTAAACGATGGTATCTAGTTGGCATATATTGTAATTCACTCGAATTCACTTTGGAAAGTGAAATCTTTAATGTTCACCCGGTGGTTGAACTTCTTTTGACCCCTTATCAAGTGAGGCCTACCGTGCGACCATGAATGTGGGTCGTAACATCTCGACTACATTACGTCACTAGGGACTATGAGTCCTTTGCACCAAGAACCCTCTCATACGTGGCATGTCTTTGATCTTTCTGTATGCCTTCGCATTTTGCATTCCCCTTCAATTATCTGTAATGTCGTCCTGTCTCGATATTCCAATACCCCGCTGTGTTCGATAGATTCTGCTAGAGCCACCGGGGTGCATGCTGAAAGACGAAGATTATAAGGTGTTGTGCCTCATTAGAGACTTTGGAGTTAGATTCCACTGCTCGGAGGACGAGATAGAGAAAGCTTGTAATCTTGCTTCGGGACCATCGGATGTGACAGTGATACTAGAGCGACCATACCATGAGCAAGCCTACAACGTTAGTTTCGCTAAATTCGTTCGGGATTCTGAAACTCTCAAGCGAGTTGATGAGCTCATCAAATTCAGCTCGAATGAAACGCGAAGCATCCACACGGTAACCGTTCTTGATGCATTTACTTTTAAAACATAAAAGGAGTATGAGAATCCGCCGGACGAAGATTACCATGAACTAATCGAGAAGATATTAGAACTCAAACAACCGAAAGTTGTTTTTGGTTGCTGGCAAGATAAGGAGCGATGTCTAAAGCCATTCGTTTGTTAGTTTATGTTATTGGGTGTTAGTTGCTCTCTAGTTTTACATCATATGATGATTAAGGAAAGCATTTCAACTGTCGTACGATCTTTCCATCCCGCCTATGCAGTATGTTACAATGCGGAACAGAAAGCCTATGGACGAATGCTACTCATCTGCCACTTTATCCTGGCTTTCGCAGTCTTGACAGGCCTAGCACAGGTTCCAGAGTGGATGAAAAGGATTTGTCGTGGGAGCTGCAGAGTACGTGAGAACGTCAACCTGCAGTAAGTCTTCAGAAATGCATTTTAAGCCAAGCAAAGGCTAATATATCAGAAGACTTATTACGAAGTTTAAAAGGGATTCAGGGGGTCTAGTACGCACAGCTTACATCTTGCAGACACTTCGCCGAATTGCTCGGGCCAAAAAAACAGGTCTTTTCATTCAGCGGTCGGAAAACAGTCTTGCATAGCAGCAACGCCACGAAGTTAATCATTTACTTAGCCAAATTCTTTCCTTAGGATATGTTGATGGTGCGCTGGACATTGTAAGGTTTTGCCTACTATGATCGATTATACACATCCTACATCGAAATACGCTATGAATAATCTTATTGGCCTTGGAAGCGAATAAGATTGGTTTTCAATCTTCCAGCACTACGACTTATCTTGACCCTGTGAGCGTTGGCTGCTATATCGGATTTGGGAATGAAGATGGCGATAAAAACTTGGTTGAGAAATTGGGCTTATTACGACTAGATGGCAGCAACATATCGGACGATTTGCTCAATGAGGAAAATGCCACCTTGACAAGAAATAGAAAGAACTTAGAGAAGCATACAAAAGAGCTCAAGGCAGCCGCAGATAATACCGCGAATTTCGCAATGAGCGTTACACTGGCCATCAATTTACAGGCTACTACGTATAGCGCTTATAACGATGCCCTAGTTAAGAGCATTGAGGAGTTTGCTAAGGATCAATACACCTTGTTAGGGATTGGTGACCTAGGGGAAAGTCCTTTATCGGACTTTGGAGGTTGACGACGATGAAACATTCGAGATACTTATGGATCCGCCATTTGAGCTTAGCGATTACGTGGAGAACCTGAGGTCTGAGTCGGGCGCAATATTAAGTCTCCGCGAGCAGCAAAATCAAGAGGACAAGCTGTTCAACATTGAACATGCTGTTGCTGCTCTTCCATCTCCGGATCAAGGCCTCGGGGCGGTATCTAAGACGGTTTATCGAGCAGCTCGGTTAAATGGAAGAACGAAACCCCCATCTTGATATTTACTCTATAGAAGATTTCGGTTTCATCTAGGCCAACAATAACGAAGCGCAGCGTTCGAATGATCTGCTAGGCTATGAAGAATCATATGACATAGGCTATTTGAAAGCTGTCAACGGGCTAGTCTTGGCCTTGTTTACAGCAGTGCTTCGGCAGTATCTACGGGGTAACACGGTACATTCAAAGGTACAGATTCACACCTTAGTACTAAGTTAACTAAGAACGCCCGCGACACCCATTTCAAAATCTACGGTATTTTTTTGAGCCGAGGAGCTACAAGTTCAAACGGCTGGGGTGGTAGTGAAAGAGCCAGAACGGAGGGAATTGTGAGCCACTTCAGTACAACGAGCCACAAGGCTGTCTTAGCCTTGCCGCTTTAGGTATAGGTTTGGATGAGCCAATTCTGGCTGTTATAATGTAGGGAAGGAACCTTCATACAATAACAGTATACTGTGCGATGCCCCACTTGCCTGATTTAGAAATATCCTTACGTTAACAATGCAGATGCCTAGACTAAAGCTGTAAAACAAAACGCAACGCGAGAGCCTCTACACTAAATAGCAACCCCCCAAACCTCCCCTCCCTAGAAAAAAAAACACACCATGCAGAAGCTGCCTGGCGACAATCATGTTATAGCCTCAACGCCGTTCCCGTTGATCATGAAACGCGTTTACATCGCAAACATAACTCCACGCACATCCCTCCGGGATATCATTCTCTTCTGTGTAAGAGTAATACATCCACTCTGGATTGCTTGCGATGATATCAAGGTTGTAACCACGTTCTAGAGTCAAATGTTGCATCATTTTATACCATCCTTTTTGTTCCCCACTTACTTGCCTCCGCTGCCATACACCATAAGCCCGGATCAAGTCTTCTCTCGGCTTATCATAACCCATAAGCGGCTTTGTTGGGAGGACTAGTTTAGGTGGCAAAACTCCACCCCCGGTTGCATCTGTCGGGGAGGCTGGCGTGCCTTCCAAGTTCCGTCGCCGTCGCTTACCACGTTCGTCCCGCTCTTCTCTTGCCTCTCGATCTCTTTTATCATCAAAAACTAGTTGACGAAAGGTTTCTGGGACGTCATCATGTCCATTTAGTGGTCTCCCTGCCTGTAAGTGGTCGGCAAGCATCTTGATGTGATGGGGATGGAGCGGTTAGAGCGGTTGGAGCGGATGGAGTTCGTTTTGATACACCCAACAGTGGTCGCTTTTCCTACATGGAGAGCCAGGACACTGCATGAGTTTATAGGCCTTCCTAATACACACACCCCTACTAAGAACATTTCCGTCTCCAGTTCTGGTCTCGAGTTCTTCGGTCTGATTAGCTGTTGCATTTCTCCGGGCGGGCTTGCTAACGTCAATATACGAGCAATTGAGAGTATTACTCAAGGTAATGACAATGTCACCCTTGCCTGTTTTGGGAAGTTTAGTCCATTTTTGAAGCTGTTTCTGAACATATTGCCAATCAACTTCGAGCTTTAAGTAACTCTTTGTTATTTTAGGCGTTCCACGATGCGTGGTGGATAGCACAATCTTTGTTTAGTTAGCCTGGCAAGGCTTCTTCACGTTATTGGTGGCCAACTCCGGTTCCAAGACGTCTTGCCAGAGTTTACGTGGCGATGCCGATATGTCTAGTTCTAACTACCAGCCAGTCTTCTTTTGTTTATAGAAAGTTTCCATTCGACATTATAGTATACCGATGGGTCGTCCTCGTCTGATGTATCTACATTCCAATCAGCGGGGACACAGGCAAGGGATTTCCCTGCAGACTTCGGGCGGCCCCCTGCGGCTGGAGTTGCAGGCTGAGACTCGCCATGAGAACTCGACGAGTGGAGACTCGGAGAATCGCTTGCATCATCGCGTGCCAGTTGTCGCCTTGACTCATAGTTGCTGATCATAACAACAGCCAGTGTTGTTGATTCTTACAGCTTCACCAAAGGAACAGAAACAGCACTTACCCAAGTACCGCCAGCTCCACCACCACCCGTTCCAGCACCACCTGTCAACACCATTGGTCCCGGCTCTTCCATGGTACAATCACATGAGCAGACCTTACCTGTGCTATTACTGTACTACATTTTCGCGTATTGTTGAGTTAAACTTCATCTTATGAAGATAAAAATGACGTCGAAAAAGAATGTATTAGGAATGGGTAGTGTGGCAATTCGGAATTTATAGTACCATGCAGATGAGTAATTTTCCAGCAATCAACAATTAGACGTGTTTTGCCTAATGTGAGGCGATCTAAGTCATGCAGGCGGGCTGTGTCACATGGCTTTCTCTCTTAGTGTCACGAAGACAGAGCGCAAAACTCCCGTACTGTAGCAGTGGTTCGTGTGCTTCTCAATACTTGTATATACTTTGCTTTTCACGTAAATTACGCGTATCATTATGTATAGAGAGGAGGCTACTTTTGCGTAGAATAAATAAATCAGTAAAGGGTTAGGGTTATATTGGTAGGAGAGTCAGAGAGAAATAGAGCAGTATGGGTAATAGTCACGATTCAGTAGAATACTATGTCATTGTACTCACAACATGATCTCTGATGATCTATATTCCTCTATTGTGATTGATTGCTCACATCAATAGATGCTCTGTAGAAGGTGGGACCATGCGGCCTGTCCTGCAGTCTTGACCAGGGTCGTGGCTGACATTCACTTCACTTACAGGTTGAAAAGCAAAGAAGATATTTTTAAAGGTAATTTTATTTCATCTACCAGAGCATGTAGTAATAATAATAATATTAAAAAAACATCGCCTCTTCTAAAATGAGATCTTCTAAAATGAGACTATATACATATGAGTATAAGTTGGTTATGGTATTTAAGCTTACACATTAAAGAAATTGAAAAACGAAGGGAATCCTTTTTCATTATTTTGCTGCTTACAAGAAGAAAGCAGTAATAGTAAGAGCTATGATGATGCCGCTACTGACACGTTTGGCTGAGTTCACTACCAGGGGATGGGTGCCGGTAGTGACAAGAGTGCAGCCAAGAGAGCCGCAGGAGGAGCGCTGTTAGCCAGAGCAGGCTTAGCCAGAGGGGAAGCAGTAGGAGGATTGTAGGCAGGGACAGTCTCAGAAGAGAGAGTCGACACTTGGACAGGGCCAATGGGGTACACAGTGGTAATTGTGCTGCCGGGAGTGCGGCCCTCAGCGTAAGGAGCGCACTTGGAGACGATGTAGGTCCGAGTGAGGCAAGAAGTGGCGGTGGTGGTGGTGGGAGAGCCGGCCGGAGGGGTGTAGGCCGGGACAGAGCTACCAGGAGTGTAAGCCTGAGGAGTATAAGCTGGAGTGTAGGTGGGAGAACCAGCAGGAGGAGTGTAACCAGGGCCAGTGGGCTTCTCAGTCTCAGTCACAATCGTGGGACCAGCAGGGCAGTTGGTAACCTCAGGATCGCAGTGAGTGATAGTATGGACTGGGGTGGTGTACTGAGGAGAAGTGTGCACTGGAGAATTCTTGCTCGCAGAGGTTAATGCCACAGGGTAGACTGTCAGAGTCTTGATATAAGAGGCAGAAGTCTCGCTAGTACCAGGAGCAGTGTAGGTATGAGAAGTCTCGTTGATAGAAACACCATAGACGTCGCTACTACAGAGAGGAGGAGCAGCGTAAAAATTAGTTGTGGCAGGAGCAGGGCCTTCGCTATAGGACGGAATAGTGTAGCCAGGCGACAGAGAGTAGATAGCGGTGTCGGTATCGGTATCAGTGAGAGCACTATAGACGTCGGTGCTGCTAGGGGGAGGAGGACCATCGTAGACATCAGTAGTGTCAGGAGGAGCACCATAGACATCAGAGCTCTGGGCTGATGGAGGAGCACCGTATGAGGGAGGAGTGTAGTGGGCGTTAGCAATGCCAATGGCGACAGCGCCGACAAGGAGGCACTTCATTTTGAATTCGATGTAAGCGAACTGATCAAAGTTTTGGTATAATTAGTGTCGAGAGTATAAACAAATGATCTCTTCAAAAAGAAATAAAACAAGCAGCGAAGCGATAGGATGTCCAGCGAGAGACATGTTGAGATGAAGAGAGAACGAGGGAAGGGTCAAGACTATCGTTGGAAGTGGCTTCATCTTTATATCTATAGATGCTTGTCCCAGGTCTAGTTTCTTTGCAAAGAACTGGGCATGTCAGCGGGTTGCAGCCCAGAGATGCTAGCCCACAATACAAGGCCGTATGTATCCCCGTATGCGCCCAAGGCATGGTTGGGTCTCTGTAGAAAGTACTGTAGTATAGCCTAGGGTGACTTTTTTTTCAATTAACAAGCTATTTAGCTCTTAAACGGAGCTATTGCCGCAGCAGTGAGCCTATCATATACCTTGGACATGTTAGAATAGGGACTAAGCTACGCTAGACGTGGGTAGTCCTCTTACGTGTTGGAAAAGGAAGTGAATTTTTATGTGCCTTGAGCCACATACTTTAGTGACAATCCAACATAATGTATACGCGTGATGGTCACCCAAAATTTGAGTTCCCCGCCCTTTAGTGCTATAGCAGCCGCCACGGCCGTGATAGTTCTGGCACCATGACAGTATGTCACGTCCCGACCTAGGTCGACGTAGAGGGCCGGTGGACCGGATTAACCATGGACCGGACAATTACCCGGGTTACTGTATGGCTCACTTTGGTTCACTTGCGGAAAGTGAACGCTTCGAAGTACAACTGTGATAGATGTTGTAGGACACACAAGACGGAAAGGGCACCCTAGCCCAACAACTCAAAGGCCACATCGTCCAGGTGGTGCTAGACATCTTCATCGCAAATAGAGCTTCATCCAAATAGCCGTATTTCGTTGTTTGTAGGGTCAGGAGAGGATTTCCAGCAAAGCAACTAGTATCAAGCAATTGATCAGATAGAGGTTCTTCGAAGGGCATCCTTCGTCCTGACTGGCTTGTTGCGATCTGGAAAGAATTTATCATATGTAAAATTAATCCCCTTTTCCTCATTAGATGAATACGTCTCTTGCTCAGGTTCTAACATTAGAAGTAATAATTATTTAGACCTATGTGCCTGGCCAAGGCACAGACAGTAGCAGACAATTGAATAATGGGGCCCGTAGCAAGTAAGGCCATATGTGATAGTTATCTAGTGATTCTAGTGTGTACTTGCATAAAAATATTAATTTATGTCACAAAACTATCTCTTACATGTGGCAATTACGGGTACAGTGGGGTTCAAGTTCAGTGTCCCAATTTAAGTTCTAAATTTTGGCCACTTTCTGCCAAACGCTAAATGACAGTGCAGCCGCGTTCAACACTGTGTCATATGGCGATGCGGCCGTAACGCTCTCTCCACATACCTTTTGCGCAATTGGCCGATTTCCTCAAAAGAGCCGAGAAGCTGCAAAAGGTGAGGGAGCCCAAAACAGGAGAGCAAAGCATCAAATCGAGCCGGCGGACAAGAAAGCTCAAATTTTCATCTAGCTCGGTGGAGGAGCTCAGGTCCGACGTTGAGGATAAGATTCTGATGGAGATTTCACCATCTTGAGAGCAAAACGATGACTCTAACGAGCGCTTGCAGCATGAGTATTGCGTCTATGCGCAGTTAGAAACACTTTAGGGCTGGATGGTTCACGCGATGTTGATATCTTGAGGGTAGCGAGCAAGCAGCGGACGCAGTCATCGGTATGGCGGATCTAAAGGCACAGTATCAGTTCATCATAAGCTGTTAAGGCGGAGGGTATCGACCAGGGCAACGAGAGCGATGCCAATCGGCTCTAGAATACAGAATGCCTACGGGTTATGCTCATCGACTGACTGGGCTGTTCTTCAACAAGCCTTAAAACATCGACAGCCCATTTTACATGACCTATAAGCTTTAACGTAGCAAGATCAACCCTTATTAATGCCTCCGGCATCAGAAGAGCAAAAATATTCCAGCAGCTTCGGGTAGGGAGAAGCGATATCTAATATGTAAAACAGACACAGCAGGTACGAAATTCCCATGCATGAAACTTAATGTGGACATGTTGGAGCTAAGCTTCCTGATTTCTCGTATTTCCAGCACCTAACCTCAGCATTTGGCAATGCAGGGTTCATGATGTGACTTCGCAATTTCTTGCTAGATGACCTCGCCTACCGCAGCTGTAACATGACCCACTTCGTTTCTCATACAACTGGTTCTCTACAATTATGGCTCGCTCTGCCATAGCCTCCCATGTGGTAGGTAACGCTCCAAGCTTATAAATCTCGTCTTGTATCTCATCTTTGAGCCCAACAAAGAACGCCGAAGCAAAGAACGTCTCCTTGGTGACTTTTTCTAACAGTCGGAGAAATTCTATCGAATAGTCTCTTACACTTCCAGTCTGTCTAAGACGTTGAAATCGAATGGCGGCTTCCATGCCGGTGATATTGTAGCTTGACGGAACCATATCCTTAGCACGACTGCATCAGTGTTCGCTCTCTCCTCTCTGAAGAGAATATATTGGGTCACATATTATTGGTCCTTCTCATTATGTAATACTCATCACGTGAGGTTCATTATGTGACCAAGCGTGATGGGTCGTGAAACCAACCTACTCAACGGCATCTACCCTCCACGTTCCAGCCAGCCGACAGCGGAGGATATACCTCTAATTGTCTATACCATTCTTAAAACATTGTTTATTGTAAAACATTCTCTCTACTGTTCCGCAGATATGATGCCAATCTTGCATCTCCCTCCAGAGATCACTAGCTATATAGTCGAACGTCTATCACTTAACGATCTCTTATGCTTCCGCCAAACATGCCACACGCTGAATAATAACATATTTCACCTATTTGCCCCTAACGTATTTGCCAAAATTCAATTTGGTATACGCCGTGTTATGCTTGAGCGCCGAAGCCTAGAAGCCCTGGCTTATATCACCGAACATCCTACTTTTGGTCCATTTATTACCGAAGTGGAAATAAGTACCAATCACCTTTTGCCTCTTAATGAGCTCCGCACTATTGAACCGCCTTCGAGACCGTTCTCAGAGATGGAGGCTATGTTAGAGCGCAGGAGAAATGGCCAAGATGAAGAGACCGGGGAAGCAGTAGAGGAGGAGGATGAAGAGGATGAAGAGGAAGATGAGGAAGAGGATAAAGAAGATGCAAATGCTGAAAGATCCGATAGCGATGATGGCTACTACCCTCACCTACGTCTTCTAGACGAAGAAGCTTATCTCAAGGCTTTTCTTGACCAGGAGGAACTTATCCGGTGCGGAGACGACATCAATTATCTCACGCGTGCTATGAAAAGCCTTGTTAATTGCGTTACCATAAGAATCACTGATGATAATCGGATCTAGGGCTTAAATCGTATGCAGAAAGACATCGGTATACTCTCGCAGAGGTGTCTTACCTTTGAGTCGCTAAAAAGTGTCGAGCTGGTCCGCCGAATCCTACATGCTCTGTTTACTGCACTTGCCGAGGACAACACCTCCATTGACTTCCTAGAGATTACTTCTGGCTCCGTTGTCGAGAATGCTAACCGCATAAGCCCCGACATGCTCGTTAAGCCCACATCAGCGGCTTTAGACAAATTTCGGCTTCATACCTTAACTACTCTATCTCTTAATCTCGATTCAAAGTCTCCCGAGCATAAAGCTAATTCTATTAACTGGTCACACGACCTGATTCGATTCCTCCATCGATTTCCGGAGCTCTCTCAGTTTAGTATTGAGTTTGAATACCGCGATGAAGACAGAGGCAGCTTTACCGGCACCCCTGAATGGCGGTCATCAGGCTTCCGCACGACGATCTACGCTACCTATACCCGCTTCTCGAAGCTTTCTCAGTTGTTTTTTATCCCAAAGCTGGAGATTGTCCGATTAGGACTGTTTGACTGCACTGGCATGGAACTTGCCCTTTTTCTTCTTTGCCACCAGAGTACGCTAAAAGATATTCACCTTGATGGTATTGTTCTTGTTAATGCCGATGGTGAAATTGGGAGCTGGCTTTGGCTCCTCGAGGTAATTCGAGATGCTTTTCAGAAAATTACATCCTTCATTATGGAGAATTGTGTTGAACCCGCGTGTTGAATTGTGTGTATTGTTGTTGTTCCCCGCTCCCAGCCACTTCTCGTCTGGCTTGGTTTAT
>CAKNET010000145.1:0-32686 GCA_930272545.1 Sphaerostilbella broomeana | reverse complement strand
TTACCCCATTAGCACCCCCCCCCCCCCCCCCCCCACTCCCCAAAGAGCAACCCAACCTTCAGGACTAACATTGCCTCTTCTTCTTCTCTTCTTCCCCATAGCCACTCCTTCGACCTCCGTTCCAAAATCCCCTTCCACTCACTCTCTGCACAAGACCGCAAAAAGTACTGGGACGATGGCCTGCATCTCACCCCAGCCGGCTACGACTGGATGGGCAACCACATCGCCGACGCCTTGCTGGAGCTGATTTCAAAGGAGATCCAAACGCATCAGCCCTCTGCCAGGAAACTTGTCCCTAAGAAGGAGGAAGAAAAGTCCCTGGAAGAGGAGATTGGGAGTCCTAGGCATATTAGCCAGGGATATGTGGTAGTTAGGAAGAAGGACTTGGACTGAGAGAGAGAGAAGAGGTGTCAAAAGAGCGGAAAATCAAATCTCTAACGTGTGATGATATCTTGTTCTCTCTCTTTTTGTTTTCCCCGGACGAATGCTAGAATACCCTTACGAGAGACAGGGAGAGAGAGAGACAGAGACAGAGTATGGCCCCACAGGCAATCGTCTTCTTTTGTATAACGGGGTTACACATTTATCAAAATCCCAGACGCCCTAAATGCACAGCAACCCTCTAGAAAACGCTAGATGCTCTATGCATATTATGCATCCATCATCATAATCTCTTTTTTTTTCATGCCCCTATATTAACGCTGCTGTGGTGAGCGAGGCATGAGAGTTTTGTTTACTGCGTCATACAAGAAGATTCACAGCTACAAAGTCCTGCATTTTGTTTTTTCAAATAGTCAGCTTCACGGAGGATAAATAAACGAAATAGACAAGAATTCTCTTTTTTTTTTTTGTAAAAATTTGAAATAGCAGCACAAAAGATAAAAAAAACTTACCGGAAACTCCTTTTGCAACGAATTCGTGACATTCTCCACCTCCTCAGCCAGGCTCTCGACGTTGGCGTCCCACTTGCGCATCTCTTTGCCCGCAACGACCTCCGTACGGCCACTGCCCTTCTCGCCGGACGCCTCGCCGCTCTCAAAGTATATTATACCGTCCAGCTGGTCCATCCGCCCGACGAGACGGCCCTGCTCAATCATCCTGGCTGTCGTCTCCTCCGCTTTATCCGCCTCCAGACCAAGCAGCGACCCTAGCGCCTCGAAGCGAATATTGCTGTACAGCCTCGAAACACCGAGGAGGTTGTGCTCTACCACGGCTTTGGCTAGGACAGTCGATCCATCTGACGTGGTGGCCAGCTGGTGCGGCTGCAGGCCCTCTGCGAACTTATCGACCTCGGCCGGCGAGAGCAGCCTGTCCAGGTATATCTTTTCGAGGATGCCAAACTCCTCGAGCTGCGCGGACCGCTCGTCCTTGTAGAGTCTGCCGAGGATGCGGCCCCTCATGGGCCCTGCGGGGGCGAGGATCGCACACTTGACCGCCATGCTGAGGGTGTGCAGGCGCTCTTCCTCCGCCACGGCGGGGAAGAAGCTGATCTCGTGGTACCTCTGCGCCGCGAAGAGGAAGTCCCGCTTCGCGTCCTGGATGCGCGCCTGGGACAGCCGAAAGTGCAGGTTGAGGTCCTGGTCCGAGATGGAGTGCATGATGTTCTTGAGCTTGTTGATGTACGTCTCCGCGGCGGTGTCGTCCCCCACTTCGAGGTAGTTCCTCACGATGCGGATCCATATCTGGGCCTTGTCCTCGTCCGTGACTTTCCTCTGGGATATATCCAGCGGTATCTCCGCGAGAGCCTTCGCCGCCTCGAAGAAGTCGTCGTTGTTCTCGTGGCCCGTAGCGACGAGCTCGCATATCGTGGCTGCGGCGTCGAAGAACGACGACGCCTGCGCAGCAAGGACGCCGAGCGTGTGGTTCCCCACTTGGATCCAGAGGTCTTCGTCCTTGAGGTCCTTGAGCGCCGCGATGAAGACGTTGAGAATCGACCGCGTGGCTACCACGCCGAGGGCCTGGCCGAAGAAGGAGTCGAGAATGGCATTGAGGTCGGAGGAGGCGGTGGGAGGCGAGGACACGTTCTTGATGTCGGCGAGGAGGGTTTCGTACAGGGGGGTTTTATCCCCGGAGGCGGATTCAGCCTGTTTGAGGGCCTCGGCGACTTTGGGATTTGGCGCCATGGTTGGTTTTGTTGTTGGAGGAGATGGAGGAGGATCGGTGGATGGCACCGGATGGAGATGAGGTTGGAGGAGAGGTTGAAGTCGGCGGGGCATTACCAAAGCTACAGCGGGGTAGCTCCCTGGAGACCAACCTTACGGCTATTGTAAACATCCACTTTGAGAAACCACCACCAGCAAGCTTCAAGTTCAGCCTACATAATATCATATAAAACACCGCATATATTCTGCAGAGATTCTGCAGAGATTCTATAATATATATATATATATATATATATATATCACAGTCTAAGTAAATGAATAAAAAATCATCCAACATTTCAAAGAAAAGAGTTTGTAAATCGAATGAGATTGTCGTGATCCATCTCCATCCCGCTCAAGTCATGCTCACGCCATTTATTCTGGCTATATATTTATTTACATCTCCATGCAATGCATATAGCTTTGGCCTTTATACCTCTCGAGAAATAAAGATTCCCAATCCCCAAGGGAAACAAAAGCGTTTACAAAAAAAAAAAAAAAAAAAAAAAAAAAAAAAAAGAAAAAAAGACTCTCCTCAATCAACGCCAACAAGCCCAGCCGCTCTAATGAAAACATCTCCCGTCCCCATCTCGCCTTTCCTGGCTGCCTAGATCCATATTTCAACATTTCAAGTCCAAAGAAAGAGCAAAAAGCGTCTCTCTCCCTCCCTCTCTACCAAACATCGTCTATCCCTCACTTGTTATGCCAAAGCAACGTCCTCAGCGAATCCCAGTTATTGCAATCCTTATAAATATACACCATACTGTTCCGCAGACTGGACTGCAGGTCCTCAGGGTGGTGCTTAAACAGCAGCATGACCATCGCCCACGAAAGCGACGCAAACACCGGCCACGCGTAGTGGCTGATCTGCGAGCTTACCGCTTCGCCCGACACGATGGGGAGGCCGTGGCCCGGCTTGACGGCTATGCGGGCCAGAGCGAGGACCACGCGCGCGAAGACGTAGATGACGATTTGCTGGTTGACGGAGGAGATTTTGCCGTAGCGCTTGGAACGCTGGCCGAAGACGAAGTATCCGCCGAGGAGGCCGCCGAGGAAGGAGTCGAAAGGGCCTAGAGGGAAAGAATGACACTGTTAGTTGGTTTTTCTTCTTTTTTTCATATTCATGGCTTCCATGTATGCGAATCATTGCGGTGACGGCGATCCATACCCTCCTTGCCTGGCGTAGCACCATAATGCTTCAAAGCCAGCGTCGTCAACTTGTAAATCGTCGCAAATTTAGCCAAGTTGGTAGCATGCTTCCTCGTCGCCCTAATCACCAGGGAAGTCTTCTCTCGGACCCTAAATACCCAACCTCAAATCAGCATCTCATCCTAGTTAGACTTATCTCCGTCGCCGTCGTCGTCGTAATAACCGTCGGGGAAGGGAAATCAAAACGTACGTTCCAGATCGAAAGAGAAAGATCATCCTATACCCCATCAATTCCAGTCAGCTAAACCTCCAAACTTCGCACAAACAGACAGACAGATAGACACATCTATTCAGGAGAGGAGAAGACAGGCCAAACACTCACACCAGCGCATGCGGAAACCGCACCTTCGTGCCGTAGACAGCACCATTGCGCGCCGTCTTCAGCAGCGATAGCAGGTCATGGTACTTGGGATCAACGGCAATCTGCTCCAGCACAGCCTATTTGCGAACGTCGCCTTGGTTAGCCACCATCGAGAAGAAGAAAAGAAAACTCGGGTTCCCTAGTAGTTAAGAAACCCAGATCGCAAGCGCAGCGCATACCTTCACCCCTTCAAGTGCCGACGCCATTATGTGTGTGGGTGTGTGTCTTCGTCTTCGTCTTCGTCTTCGTCTTCGTTGTTTTGTTTTCTATGAGCCTCGGCTATTTCCAGGCAAGTGAGGAAAGAATAGCCGGAGCTTCAGTGTTTCTCCAGATATATGCGCAGGGCGTGTACGAGGGGAAAAAACAAAGGTAGTAGAAGCAACAAAGAATAGAGAGAAGCCGGAATACAACGATTCAACCCAAAGTCATCGGATGAAAGGAGCAAAGAAAGTCAACAAGGTGGTGGTCGGTGGTCGGTGGCGTCGTAGGGGGACGGAGAAAGACTTGCTGTTTCTGGAGAGGTAGGATTCCAGTGCCTCGGTCGGACGTCAGCGCGCGGCGGCGTGCGCAAGGTCCGTCCGCTGTCAGTTGCCCCCTCACCCTCACCCTCACCCCCAGCCCCAGCCCCAGCCGGAGACCTTTCGGCACCTCCTCACGGGGAACCCCAGAGTGGGCCACTCACTAACTTTCAGGGCTCTCTAACCCCTAATAAACAGTTAGCACATCCATATGCAGCTCACTCACTCACCACTGCGTCATTCGTCCGCGGGGCGGGTCTTCTGGATGCTGCATGTCTACTGGCAGTGGCAGTGGCAGTTTAAACGCTTTTGGGGGTTGATTGGGGACAAATGCACTATACGGCAGTAGGGAATGCAAGGCAGATTTACATGTGATTGATACGCCAAGTAGACAATATCGTCATACCCCATCACCACCATTATCATCTAGCATCTCTATCTTTCTCTACCTTACCAGATACCATCGATGAAAGCAAACTCCAAACTCCAAACTCCAAACTCCAGCCATCTGAACTACAAACCCCCCCCCCCCCTCCCCCATCAACACCATCTCTCATGCGGCTCCCGCCACTTCACCCCCAAAATCTCAAATATCCGCCTCTCATCCCTCCCCTCCAACAGCCCTCCGCTCATCTTCATCCCACCTCCTCCTCCTCCCGCCCTCCCCACAGCCTTATATAACCCCCTCTGATTCAACCTCATGCCCTTCTTCGACGCCAGAAGCCTCATGCTCCTATTAAATATATCATTCCCCGTAAAGTAAATCAATGCGCCACCCATTTCCGATTCCGGCACCAGCAAGAAATCTATACGACGCCATATCCCCCGATGATGATGATGATGATGATGATGATGATGATGCTTCTTCACCATCCCCTTACTAGGAAGCACGCAGCACCCATGCCACATACTCCCATCCCCAGCCCTCGACGACGCCAACTCCGCAACAAGAAACCTCTCCCTCTTCAACCTCCTCACCAGCGCATCCAAAAACGGCTTCAAATCCATCGACGACTCTGTTCCCCCCTTCGTCACAATTATATCAATGTCGTTCGAGCTCTCCGCGCCACGACGATAACTCCCTCCTACAATGAGCCGCACCGCAGGATCAACCTTCTCCGCAGCCTTCTTCACCACCTCCCCCAACTCCGTAACCTCCTGTCGAGGGATCCTCGTATTCAAATCTTCGTAGTGTTCCACCCCGATGACTTGACTTGGCGTGAGCTTCACCTTTTGCTTCACGTCCTCTAGCGTCCTGAGGCCCTGTCCTATCCACTGCTCAGCCAACTTGTTCCCAACGCCGTAGATCCCGAGAAAGGTCTCCAGCGCGTGAGCCGTAGGTTCCTGTTCAGCGTACTCTAGACGCTTCAATTTATCTGTCGTGACAATTTCTTCAATCTTCTGCGCTAAACGACGGCCAATGCTAGGTAGGCGATACGCCTCCTCCTCCGTACAGACCTTGAAATCCTGCCGCTTCAGGACATTAATCGCCTTGCGGTACGCCAGCGTCCGCCAATGGTCATTAACTCGCTCGTAGTAATCATTCATTTTCTGCAGAATCTCAATAGTGCGTGTGTTGGGGTTCTCGGCATAGGCATCCTTTGCCCCAGCCCGGTTGCACGCAAACCGGTCCTCGAAAGCAATAGCCTTGCTGGTGGGACGCGTCTTCCTCATCGACCTTCTCCTGTGTTGGGAATCATCCTCTGACCCATCCGATGTGCCTTCAAGCTGGTCGACTGCTGGTTGAGCGTCGTCCTCGTCGATATCCAGGGGCAGGTCCTTAAACTCCTGCATCACCGAAATGTACTCTGCCAATTCATCTTCCTTTCCCTCTTTTTTCAAATCACTCTTCTTCTGCGTATCTGCCGTATTTGCCAACACACCTTTCGAGGACTCGGCAGCCTCGCCCGCATCAAGCACCACAACCAGCTGAGAATCCTCCACCACACCAAACCCACCACCACCTCGACTCTGCGACGACTCCGACTCCCCATCCCCCTGAGATGGCGTTCCCCTCGGCGGGACATAATCCCACTTATTGCGATTATGGTGTTGCGGCTTCAACTGCAGCGATATAACCGACTCCCCCGAGCTCTGCGGTGCTTCCTCACACTCATTCATCATCATCTCGGCCGACTCCACCGCCACAGGCAATGGCTGTCCCGCAACAAGATACTTCTTCTGCGTGTGGTCCAGCACCGTCCGGAACTGTATACAATCAATGGGATACTCCTCATTCACTACCTTGGCCACACCGTTCCCAACGATTTTGTTGCTGCTGCTGGTATTCTTAGGCAATAGCTTTTCCACATCCTTAAAACTCAAGTTCTTGTCCACAACAACATGCGTCGCCATCACCACACTCCTCGTCCACACCGCTCCATACTCCCTTGCCTTCTGTATCCGCAATTTCCTCGCCGGCGCAATATCATTATCCGGAACGTAAAAGAACGACAGGCCCTTGAATATCTGCTCCTCCTCTGTCCTCATTTTCCCCTGCTGCTGTCGTGGCGCCGCAGAAGTCATCCGCTTTTGGCGTTTATTCTTCGTAGCTGCTGCGCCTAAAGACGGTGAATCATGTCCTTTCTTCGCAGAAGTAGCAGCAGCAGTAGCAGTAGCAGTAGCAGTAGCAGTGGTAGCAGCAATACCTGGGTTCGCCACGCTCGAAACCCTCTTCACCCCAACCCCAGACATCCCACCCTGAGGCGTCTCACAAACCACATCCCTTTCCTCCCCCAACAAGCGGCCTTTTGCTCGAGGCTTTCCCGGTCCTGTTCCCCTGACGAGGACAGTTCCCTCTCCAGCTGCTGATGGTGCTGAAATGACTCGTCTGGGAGTAAGATCTTGTATCCTAGCTGTTGGAGGCTTCGTCGTAGGCATGGACTCCTGACGATGTAGCAAAGTCGGCGACGCGGCGGCCACTGTTGACGCAGAAGCAGAAGCAGAAGCAGAAGTAGATGTTGTTGCTGTGACTGTGACTGTGACTGGTAATAATTCTTCGCCACCCCTCAAAAACCGCCAACTCAATAACCTATTCCTCTCTTCAAACACACCAATCTCATCAGTATCATTATCATCGCCCTCCCCATCTGTACATGAAAACGCCCCAAGCTGCGCAAAAACCGCAATCTTTTCATCCAGCGAAGGCGCTGCATCAACTTCCATTTCGAAGATGCACCCAGATTTTATTGTTAGGTTTTTGTGCACTGTGGCGATCAATATCATTCATAGAGGACGGGATGTATGTATGTGCCGTGAGATGAGTCGAGCGTGATTAGGTAGCTGGATGGTCACCGCTTGCGTATCCCGTCTATACAAGCACCAAGATGCTGTTCCTGGTGGCTGATCAAGTCCGAATTAATTGTAGGATCAAGCTACTTCGATTTATGAATAATATTCATATTCTGTAGCTGCTTCCTGAAACGCACATTGCTGAGCGCATTTGATAGTTGGAGAGTTGGAGCGATGACATGGATGGATGGATGGATTAACAGGAGCTTACGCACAGGTAGCCCATCACTTGCTGTGGAACCCCTCCGCTCATCAGATGCTAGGCAACTAAACACCATTGCTTCTACCAACCTACATTTAGGCATCCAAAAAAAAAAAACATTCACATTCAAAGCAGCAGACATCACTATGAAATATCACTCATGACACTCCAGGTTGCATACTAGTATTATTAATCTATATACTCATACATTCTCGCACCCTCTGAACAGGAACAATTACTAGACAGTACTAACTGCCCAAACATTAGCAAGACAGGTTCTAGCTAAGGTATGCGAGAACATGTGGACATCGTCCAGTTCGTTCCAAGACTGTCCCCAGCACAGAGTGCTAACCCAATGTATAAACTCGTGCCATATCGGCTTCCATATGTATGTGTATGTATATGCACGTTCGGACATGCGCGTCCAACGTCCTCAAGCTGCCAACCCAAACCCAGGAAAACGCCAAATGGACCACGAATGGCCAGATATTTTCAAATCAAACGACCGCCGTCCCCATGTTGGGTGGATATTATGCTGTCATCGCGTCGATGCAAAGCAACCCAAATGATTAGATATAAATAAAGGAATAAGAAGAAAAACTCCAGTCGCTTCATGCAGTGACGTTCTTGGACATCAAAGGCCCATAAAAATCCATCCATCTCTTCATTTCAACCAGCTAGTAGGCAATTCATTCCTTAAGCCTTACCACTCAGGGCAGAAAAGAAGCCATAGCCGCCAGAGGCCTTGGACTGCTCCTGCTTAAGAAGCTGTTCGAGTCGCCTAGTCTCCCGAACGGCCTGCTCGCGATCCTCCTGGAGGTTGAGAACATCGACCTGAGCCATGTTCATCTTAGCCACGACTTCTTGCATCTCGCTCTCGGTGTCGGAGAGAGCCTTTTCAAGCTCTGCGACACGTGCTCGGAGGCTCTTCATGCCATCATCCTTGTCAATGCTCTTGGTGGGAATCGCACCATTGGAGCGGCCAAAGATGGTGTTGCCAGAGGTCAAAAGGGACCCGTGGGAAGGCCTAGCGCTTTGGCCGTTAGAAAGACGGCGCAGCTGCTCATTGTGAGCCTCACGGAGCTTGCTGATTTCCTCCTCGTGTTGCGCTACACGGTCCTCAGAAGCCGTCTGTGCCGTAACAACCTGGTCCTCCAAGTGTCGGAGGCGCTCTTGCATCTCCGAGATACGAGTGGTGTGAGATTTGCGTTCAGTCTCACCTCGGTGGACAGCGGCGGAGAGACGCTCGCGCAATTCACCATTCACCTCCAGTTGCTTCTGAACTTTTGAGGCGAGTTCCTCAATGCGAGCGGTTGATCGGTTGAGCTCCTGCGCATGCTCTGCGTCAGCATCCTCTTCGAGCTGCTGGATGCGCTCGAGGGATTCGGCATAAGCCGATTGCAATTCGTCGTACGCAGCCTGCAGAGACTCGGAGGTAACAGGCTCTTGAGAGCTGTCGCTGGAGCCGCTTGATCGGGCAAGCGAGGGAGGAATCAAAATATCCTTTTCCTTGAGCAAGCTCCGAAGAGCCTGAACTTCTTCCTCGGCTCTATCGAGGTCCATCTTCAAACCGCCAAGGCCCTTCTCAACCTGCCATTTCTGTTCAAGGGCATCTTCAGCCCGTCGGCGGAGAATACTGACTTCTGAGCGCAGCTTGGCAACGTCTCTCTCGTAACCCCCTTTCCTAGTAGGGGATGAAAGAAGTCGCTGCCTCTCGTTCTCGAGGAGACGAATCTTCTTTTGGTTCTGTCGGTTGTTAAACTCATGGCGCTCGAGGAGACTCTTCAGAGCGCTGTGGAGAGCATCACGCTGAGCCTCCACATCTTTGAGTCGGTCAAGGAGGACGTCGCGGGAATCATTCTGGGCAGCGTTCTTAACGCTGTCTGACCTATTGAGTCCAAATGTTGGACGTTGGCCACGATAGGAGCCGGTGGCAACAGAGTTGGATCTTGACAAGCCCATGGAGGTGCGTTTGAGGATGTCCTCCGGTCCGCTGACCATGGAGTTGCGCAGCGAGCGGTTCTCCTTTTTCAAGCTATGGAGCTCATGCTGCATTCTACTTGACTCGTAAGTCATGTTAACATATTCGGCAGCCTCAGCTTCCATGCCTTCCACACGGGCTCTCAACTCAGGCACCACCTCATCGCGAAGGTTGTCTCGCTCATCGGAAGCCTCTTGAAGCTGAGTCTTCAGAGCAGCCAGGAGGTCCTCGAAGCCGGACTTGGATTGGCGCTCCTCAGATAGCTTGCGGCGGAGGTCCTCACATGTGTTTTCCAGGTCCTTGATCCTGCCGGTGGTATCCAAGTTGTTGATTTGTACCAGTTCAACCTCGGATGCTTTTTCTTGGAGTTGTCTAATCTTCTGGTCAAGGTCTTTTCGTTTGTTTCTCTCATCCTGTAGTTTTTCTGTCAGTTCAAGACGAAGTTGCGCCTTCTCCTGGTCTGATTTTCTTTGGATCTTTTCAATCTCTTCACGACTCTGTTCATACTCGCTGAATTTGGCGGAGCTGTAGCCAGAGTCGGAGAAGTAGTCGCTTGATCGTTTACCGGGCGCCTGAGGGTTGTTGATTTGCTCCTGGAGTCTGTCGGCCAGATCCTCCAGATCGATCTCGCGCCGAATGGACGCAGCCAACTCGGACCCAATAGCCTTCAACTCCTCCTCCATCTCTTCAACCGCTGAGGGGGAGTATGGCTGATGCGTTGTGGCTGTTATCGGGTTGGTAATTGCTTTCGTAAATGTAGGTGGTAGTGGAAATGATGTTGCCAGATAGGATTCGTACGATGGAGCGTTATTTGCAGCATCGGGTTTGGAGTTTGCAGAGGAAGACCTGTTTGATGAGTGCGGACTTTCCTCCACCAACAGCGGCTTTGCCGGTGACAAAGGCGACGGGACAGACGAGAAATCTGTGACTGATGGTGAGGGGTTGCCCCAGCCAAAAAAGGATGCCAAAGGCGAAAGTTGACTGGGAGACTTTGGTAGTGGTTTGTTAAGCTGCGGTGAGACTGCTAATGCGGATGATGACGGCGAGTCATCAATGTGCGTTCTTGGACCTTCCTCTGATAGGACAGATTGGTCGACCTTTTCCAGTCGTAGATTGGGTGGCGCAGGCTTAGAAGCAAACATGGGCGATGACGGGGCAATGCTAATATTATCTGCATACACAGAGTCTATGTCAGACGTGTTGTCCGAGCTCTCGTCCTGGCCCTGGAGAGAGGACGGGTCTGGAGAGCGGGCAGCGGTGAGGTCGGAGATCAAGTCGTCGTACTCTGCCAGAACGTCCGACAGGTCTGTTTCAGCTGTTTCAGCGGCAGCGAGCGCACTGTCAGTGGAGTTGTTTCGAGTTACAGTTGGCGTAGCGTCGTCGTCTTCGCCGTGGATGGAAGCAAGTTTCGATTCAGACGGCCTAGAATGGTTGGACGTTTAGATAAAAGGCCTTGTTTAGAAGATTCCTCGAAGTATGTTCCATGTGGACTGTGATCCCATGCCAATGCTACTACTCGGCACTTGCGCGCAAGGGGATGGAGAGAGGGGGGAACGGGAAGGGAGGGGGGAGGGCCAAGACGCTTCGGGAGGGAAGAGCGTGTCGTTATATTAAGGGATTTTGGTTCTAACTCACTCAGAAGAAGCCTCTGCTGTTGGTGGTGGTGGTAGTGCTACCACTGAAGCGATAGTAGGACGAGGATACTCGTACAAGGTAGGGCTGTCGAGAGGCGGCTCCCTGGCGAACCTTTGATCGGGCCGTGCCAGATCAGGTTCTTCGAGCAGAGTTTGCGGCCGCGAGCCGTGTGCGATATAGTGAGTAGCGATGGAGGAAGCGGAGGAGGAGACGGGCTTCCGCTTGATGGGACCGGAGAGACGAAGCGGCAGAGAGACAGAGGAGGCCGAGACAGTGGATGACAATGTCTGAGAGCGACTATGCTGTACGTTGCTCGTGGGGGTGGTGGGATCGTTCAATTGTCTAGTCGGGCTCTGAGAGCGGTAGTAGTGGTGGTAGTATAGTTGCGATGGCGATGGAGAGACATCAGACGAGGCAGAGGTTGTATCAGAGTCCGGCAGGATCGACGCCATAGCGCCAGTGGGAGCAAGAGCGTCCATTCTATGTATGTATAGTATGGATGTATATTCGGGGTTGGGGGGGTGCGAGGCCAAAATGATGGACAGCCGTGTGACCACCAGCCAGCAGAGAAGGAAACGGTCAAAGCAAGCAAATCCAAAAAGAGAAACAGAAATCAAATGTCTTATCGCCGGGGGAGAGTTAAATTGGCCATGAGTCGGATGGGCAGTTTGGCGAAAGTAGACGGCCGGTGGTGGTGGTGAGTAGTGGTGGTGGTTGGTTGTTGTTAGTTCGGGGTTTTGGGGGGATGGGTTGGATTGGATGGCGGTGGCCGGGAGTTCCTCAGTGGGCAGGACGGCCAATTACAGGGCCCCTAAGGCAGTGGCCAGGGCACCTACCTAGCCTAACTAAGGTACCTCAGATAGTAAGGGCCGGGTACCTGACAGAGCACGGAGGACACGGAGACCGTAGAAGTACCTCTTAGCGCCAGGCACAGCTAGGCGGGTACCACTTCGCGTGCTGTCTGTAGCAAGTACTAATTACTCCGTACGGAGGTGCACCGGGGGGGGAAGGGTCAGGGAGCATACCCATGTGGGCGACTTGGCCGCGCTTCAGTTAGCCCTTTCAGTGATTTTGACTGGCTAGGGAAAAGGGAGTCGCCGGGAGACAAGGCAAGACAAGACAAGACAAGGCAAGACTTTGGCTCCGTTCAATCCAGCTAGTGGGGATAGGACTCGATAGGTGGGCTAGTCCAACTTGGAGAGGGTAGCTAGGGGGGGAGGGGGTCTTAGAGGCGCGCGCAGTGGAGCACCAGTCAGGGAGGAGTCCCAGTGCCTGACAGCGGTACTTGTAGACGGATGTATTGGGATGTATGCACAAGGCTCCCCGGTCAGCATCCGCGCGTCGCACCAGTAGAGAAGCCTATACCTATTGTATATATATACTACCTCTATACATTGCTAGAGATAATACAGGAGTGGACATATATGGATATTCGTCGAGAAAGCAAGGCCCCAATTTGCAGTTTATGTGGATAGACAATGAGCAGAGCGGCTATGTGTAGTACAGTACCTAATGTCAAAGCCCATGCTGCCCTTCCCATGGGCATGGAGCCAATCTCTTTAAACGCAATATTGGATCAAATCGCCGGCCTTAGCGATTCGCCGTTCATATCCTTTTATGTCTTTAATTGGAAGCCGCACGTGCGACATCAATCAGTACCTATTCTGCTAGGCGCTGTGTGCGCTATCATGAGACTAGCGTGGCTTTGACAGGCAAGGAAATTCAAAGTCTCCAACTCAAATCGGCTTTGTTCATGGCCGTTGGCCACAAAGAGAAGAACATTGTTTTTTCTAAATTAAAAATAAAATAACTCTGCATGGCTACGCATGCACCTATGCACCTATGCATAGTGGTGTGGTATCAAACGTCGGCAGCTTTGTTGCTCCCGCCCGACTTTGACGAACCTCGAAGGACAGAAAGAGATCCATTAGAAAGGAAGAAAGAAAAGAAAAAAAAAAGGGGCCCAGGGCGCCATCAGCAGGCTTGTCCTTTCTTCCAGTGGAGATCTGGGGGGGCTTGATCGCTGGCCTAAAACAGTCAATGCTCTCCTGGCGCTAGGCGCTAGCGCAGGAACCAAAAACTGCCACCAGCCCTGAGCGGTTGATGATCAGCCACAAATTCACCCGCTGCAGCCACTCACTTGGCTTTGCTCACGCACTCACTCACTCACTCTCTCCTTCATTCACTCAATTCACCCACATCCCGCTATCCATCCCAGTCGACGGCGGCTTGATTCGGACCAATTCCAAGCCACCCTTGCTCGTTCGGAAAACAAAGCGGCAAAAGAAACAAGGGCGCTGTTTTAAATCGAACGTGGTTCTATTTCATGCCAGTGGCGCTGCACCTACAGGCAGAAGAAGATATGTACGGTACGTATGTACGTGTGTGTGTGCGTGTGTGTGTAATACCCAGGGTTTCAACGGTTCCAACGCGTCCTCGTTCCCAATTAGCATGGACATCATCACGGGAAGCCCGTTAAAAATGAAGGAAATGCTCCCCCTTTCATCATCAGCGTCGCGTTGGTGCCTGGATGCTGCATGCGACGATGCAACGTACGTGCATTTGGCTGTATACAGATACCTACCTCATACAGAATCAAACCTCAACATTTTTAGTAAGATGAGCGCGTTGGTGGTGGTATTGACCCGTAGACTTTATCCCCAATACTATCTAGTTCGTTCTTACAGCAGCAGTACGCCGCCGCATTCTTCCTCATCCACGGTAATGATCATCGTCATCCATACCATCAATCGTCCTCATGACTTCGAGAGCTGATATGAGAGAGCGGCAAAAAGAGATAAAGAGATAGTGAGAGAGAGAGAGAGAGAGAGAGAGAGAGAGACACTGTGATCCAATGGTTCAGGGTCCACATGGCCAGTAATTGCAAGCCCCCGGCGGCAATGCAGCCAGCCGCGTTTTGGTATGCCCGGTTTTTTCCTTCATTATCTAGGTATTCTCAATTAAGAGATACAGAGCATACCTATGGAGGCTGAGAAATCTCTCCAGTCGCTTCCAAGCCACCGCCGCACACGATAAAGACTCCTGTTTCGGTCGGGTTTCCAAGCCTCTTTTTCTCGGAAACAAGCCATGACTGGTCCGTGTTTGAAGCTTGTTTGCCGCCCCCATGCCATCATCACATCACAGATGGCTGCCGTGAATCACCAGACCCCTTCAAAGGGGGACGATCGCACTCTGCCCCGGAGAGCGGTATTGCTTGGTGGCCTCAGCACGATAATCTACTCCAGGTACGATAGATGTGCTATGCCTCTTTTGCTACCGCTGTTTCTCCTTCAAGCTCCTTGTCTCTTCTTCCTATGCTAGGTAGTACTAGTCCTTTAGGGCCCTGCTGATCATCCATCCATTTTCAGCTCATCAACCCTGGCCTTGTAAAATGGTAAAAATATGCCCCCATGAGCTTCCACAAACTAATTTGGTCACATATCGATTTCTAGCAACTAAAGAATACCCATTTCTTACATATCAATCCTCCGTATTTGTATCAAAGCATCTAACTTTGTAAATGCAGGTACTTGTCGTAAGCGGGAATGATCAAATATCACCCTAATAAACCGAGCATCCAATTTCTTCTGCATGCACATCAACGTTGCCTAAAGTGGCAAGTATGTGCTCTAATAAACCACACACACTCTCGTCATATCTACTGGAGTCTGCAGTCCAGAGCATTTGCTTTTGTTCGGGAAGATTAAGTGACTTTTCATGGCAATTTCGCGTGGCGCCAACGACACACCAGATAGATAGACGCCATCACAATTACTTACACAATCTTACCCTCTGTGTCTCTCTCTATCTCATATCCCCCAGGCTCCAATACCATCGCAATGCCTAGAAAACGCGCTTCTCCTTACTATCCACCGTTGCCAATCGCCAATGCGAGATTAAATGAGCTTTTTTATTACTATGCCCAGATACAACCCCCCCATGCACTCACTTACTTACATGCATGCTTTTAAACATCCATACGTCGTTACATGATGTGCGCACTTCACCTGCATGAACTGCATCCCCATTCCCCATTCCCCATGAACCACTGCAACACATCAGGTCACACTACGGTCATCAACCCAACATGCATGTATGTATCGCGGAGGCGCCTATCGCAATCCATCTAATAACCAACAAGTAAAAGACAAAAGAAGCAATTGAATATTATACTGTACATACATACGTACACGGCCCATGCACCCCATCCCATCCCCATCAACAGAAGACAAACACTCTAATTAACCAGATCGTTCTGAAAAATCGGGGCTCGACCAACAAAAACTTCCCGAAACGAGCTCTCCTATCGCGAGTGCAGCGCGCGCTGTCAACTGTTGCGTTCATACGCGTGCTTGTCTTTTCTTTCTTTCTTTTTCTTCGCATGAAAATAGGTACATGACGCGCGCAGGTAAAATGGCGAGTCGAGACATTTTGCTGTCACATCTAAATTACTTGTTTTGCTTCTTCCCTGCCACGTGTTTGTTCATGGTGGTCGCATGACTCTGCCATGAACGCTTTTTATTAGAAACACATTGGCAATTATGATCATATTGGCCAATATGTTAATATTAAATGAAATACCGCATTCGAACTTACATCCGTGTTGTAGGTGTTTTTGTAGGTGTTTTTAGGTGTTTGGTGATTAAGGGGGGGAGAGTCTGACAGTACTGTACTTCATAAGCAGTCTATTTTCAATATTTTTTGTTCGAGTCATTGAGCCATAAACAGTGGCTACATGTATACAGTAGTGGTATCAAGGTTTTGAACACCTCACAGTAGAATGAGTAAAAGATACCCGGTGATCCCAAATAACGGCAGTTATCCGTCCTCCCCCCCCCAGAAAAGACAAGACGCCAACGCCCTGATGCGACACCTCCACCTCCACCTCTCATAGAAACAATTTTCCTTTTGGCAGCAGTGCCCACAGTCCGCCGCATGAGCATTTTCTCTGTTGTCCCAGAACAAACGTGAACCCAGGACGGCTTCCAAATACGTCTTCCATCACAGACGCGCACCGAGTGCATCTCCTCCATTGCTGAGCTGACCCAACCTTCAACTCAACCTTCTTGAATAGGTCCACGTGGATGGGTTTATCTGCTGGACCTCCCACATTCTCCTGGACGCCAACTAGATCGTAGTCTGCAAAGAAGAGCTTCGCAGGATCTGTCAAGTTCCGGAACGCGGGGAGGTCCCTACTAAAGAACTTCTTGATGACTGGCAGGAAAGCCGTCGGCGGTGACGTCGCCAACAGCATGCCAAGTTCAAGTTGCACCTGGGCAGCCTTGACCGCAAGGTCAATCTGCTTCCCCTGGGGCGGCACAGGCTGATTCTTGACCACATTGGGTAAGAATGCTTGATAGGCCTGCCTTATGTCGGAACCCAGGACATTGAGGAGATTTTCAAACTCGCGAACCTTGACGAGACTCGATGCTGTAATGTTTTGCATCTTCTGATAGGCTTGCTGGAGCTGGGGGTTTGGGGGTTTGGTGTTGCTGGCTGGTTCCGTTGAAGCGGATTGTCGTCTGTAAAACTCAATAGCTCTAGTACTAAGTGCCTCTAGATGTGAAATCCGCCTGCAAACCGCCAGAAGAAAGCTTCTGCTTGAGGACGATAACAACAAATGCAGAGATATATCATTAGTCTCATGCAGATACTTTGACACTTCTGTGAATCGTTGAGGCACAAGCTTTGCCACAAAGTCGCTGTCATTCATCAATCCAAACAGTCGATCAGTTAGCCATGATAGGAGATCTAGGGACCACTTGGTGCAACCGGCTAGGGCATCTACAACTTCTGCAAAACATTGTCAGCATATCCCGCCAACATGCGTGCTTGTTTCCTACGAAAGCTTGAAAACCTACCGTGCTCATCCAGCGGGCTCATCTTTTCTCTAACAGTCATGGGCGTGTTACTTGCAAGCGTAATCAGAATGACTACGTTGCGTACGTTTAGGTCGACCATGGCAAACTTGCTCTGAAAAGACCGAGCATTCAGCTCCCCTTTAAAACCAAGACTATTCATGATGCTTAAACAACACTGAAGTGGTGAATTTCGCATAAGTGCATCATGATGGAGTTCTTCGGAGTAGTCGATCTGGATTTTCAAGATCTTGATGATCTCACTGACCCAGTCTTGGGTGAAGCCTAACATTGTTAGGAGTTGCAGGCAGGCAGGTTAAGACACGATCGGGGTAGGAGCTTACGTTTCTTAGACGTAAATGGTTGCACAATGGCGAGTATGTCATCGTAGTTCGCTTGATACCACATAGCAGATGCGGCAGTCACGGTCAGGGCCGCAATCGTTGCGGAATAGTGAACTGCCTCACATCATTAGGTCCATCTTCGACTCATTCATGCGTATACTCACCATCCTGATTTGAATTGCCAATGTCGCCCAAGGAGTACTGCAGCTTGTTCCATCGAATCTTCCCATTCTCGGCCACCTGTATCATGGAACAATGAGTGGGAGAAAAGGCAATTTGCTGGCCTACTCCTTGTTAGAGAACAGTGCCCGAGATTCAAACCACTGCTAACTTACAAGGCCCATCTTCGGAAAACGACCAGCCAACTTGGCGCAAGTTCATCACCTTATTGGTATCTTCCGTGGAATATATCTCTTCAAACGTAAATCGATCCCGGTACTCAATGGTGCCGTCAGCCATGGTAAGGACCAAGACTTTGCCAAACTGGATAGTCTGGAAACCTATTAATACTTTGTTGAGAACAATAGAGCCCAGTTTGCGTAGTCTCGTATATGTTGATTGATCTGTTGAGTCATCGTTCCTCCTATTTCCTAGCTGCTCAAAGGCTGGATGCAGATTTTCTCGAGTCTCAACTACAGCCTCCCAACGATCAAGCACACTTTGAGCCATTTGGTAGGAGCCCGTACTCGGAACTCGTTTCCTGGCTGTCACAATCATGGGCGGAACAGTGTTCTTGCCCGTATTGTCCATCAACGACGGAAGTACGTGCAAATGAGACAACTCGGCCATTGATGGATCATTGTTTGCATCGCCAAGGCCATTCTGCAGCCATGTTGTTGCAGCAAGGTGCGTCTCAACAAGAGATGGGCTTAGTCGAGCATTCTGCGGCAGGCTCTTATCCGGCTGTGATCCTGGTCCGCCCCATTGGATTTCCAGCTTAAGCAGCCTGAGTTGTCTTGAAGATGTGGCAATCGCAACGAGTAGAAATCCTTGGAAGTGTGAGTCAGAGTGCAACACTATCGGGGAGTTGAGTTAGGCTTACTCTTATCAGAAGCAAGAGCCGCATGCGTGACCAACTCGTCTGATGAGTTTACGCTCTCCAACTCCATTGTCGTCTCTTCCAATCGATTGTTGTTTTGAGACCAAAACATCTTCAGCATGCCACAGATTGTGACACAGAATAAGGCACTCTTCGACGAGTGAGGATGGCTTGGGCCGGTTGCGTGCACAAAGGAGCTTTCATACTGGTATATATTTCCATTCTTGGTAGCTGGGCCATACATTACATTATACGGTTTCTAGAGACAGTCACGGGCTTGCTCCAAGCGGCTATAGTGTGGGTAGATGGATGGCTTACCTGCTGATTGGGCGGCGCAACGGCGAGCCAGTAGGCACCAACCACAACATTGGCATCATCAATGGCATCGGTGTCCCATTTCCTAGTGATGAAGGGATAGTTGAGAGAGATGGAGAAGCTGACAATGACAACTCTTCCCACGGCATCAATCACAGCTAGTTCTGGACTGTTCGTCGCCCCCCATTCCAGATGAACCAGAGGGATGCTTGGAGAGCCCTTGACAAGATGGCATGGCGTAGGCTCACTGAGATCCCATGTGCCATTGTCGGGGCTGCATCTTAGGAACCGTAGCTCAAGAGTTTGCCCGTCTGGAGTGATGTTGGCAATAGTCCCAGCTTTTGACCAGGCGACAGTCCTGCTTCTTGTCAGTCTGGTCCGCCCAAGAGCACGGAGCTAGCAGGTTGTAGATGCATACTGGCAGGAACCGCGACTTCTCAAGTCGTCAACTTTTTGCAATAGCTGCTTGCTGTGAGGCCTTTCCGAGAGAGAAAGACCGACGCCGTCGCCGAATAAATCATCCACATCGTTGAGATCCACAGGCACTGAATTATCCAGCATGAGAGGCATCTTATTCGCAGTCATTGGGGCAATGCGGTGGACACGGACAGATGCCCTCGGAATGCCTTGCTTGTCGTGGAACAATCTCAATATGAGTTGAGCAATGAATCATAGATGGCAAAATGACGCTGGTCGGAAATGGACTGTTAAAATAAGCAGGCAATACCTGAGTTGGACCTAATAAGGAAACATGAGGCTGATGAGAGTTTCGAGGGACGTAGAGGTTGCTGAGGAACAACGCGCCTGTGGCTCTACCAGCCACACTTGCACAACCTTACTAATAAGCACTCTACAAAAATTGAACTGTCGGTGAAATATCGGATTAGGCGCAGTCACCTACCCTACACCAAGTTTGAGGACTTCTGGGGAAGACATGACCCGCTGGATCCAAGGCCTGATCTGATGCCTCGTGCCAGGCTCCCTTGGATCTCGGAGTGAACGGTCTGACGGTACAGCTCTGAAAATCCGGCACCGGCAGTGAGGGTTTTCTCCCATTGGGCCACACT
The DNA here is from genome assembly GCA_930272545.1 of Sphaerostilbella broomeana. Taxonomy (NCBI): domain Eukaryota; kingdom Fungi; phylum Ascomycota; class Sordariomycetes; order Hypocreales; family Hypocreaceae; genus Sphaerostilbella; species Sphaerostilbella broomeana. The sequence goes on along the minus strand of CAKNET010000145.1, from coordinate 12,725 downwards.
CACGGCTTATACCAGAGCCTCTAATTGTTCTAGGGTTTTCTCACTCACCCCGATTGCTATCAAGGATTATAGGGATATAATTTGGGATAAGATTTTAAGAGGAATTTCTAGTTAGAAACTAGGGTTGACCAACCCGCATCTCATTACTGTTAATAGGATAAATATTACAGAATTATAGGAGGTTGTAAAGGCGATTCAGTCTCTTCACAATTATTTATATTAGGTTAGGAATATAAATAACTAGCTCTGGATGTAGTCTTACCCTAGAAAGGAGCATAGGCCCAAGAGAGTTTTTCTCTAGATATTCTAAATTATTCGTCTCTTTTAATTGGTGCACCAATGCTGCAACTTGTCTTTTACAGGACTCGCATAAGCTCGTGAGATAGAGCGACAGTGGTCGATGCAATACGAAACACTTATAAGCAGCACGATGCGTAAGATGAACTCATTAACCTCCTCAGTAGCCAATAGCCATCATTTAGATAGCTGACATCTTTTCCAAGAAACGTCATCAACAGCTCCCTGGCCGTGTTTTTAGAGTGAAATGCTCACACCTAGCAGAGGTGCAAGACTCTACAGGAACACGAGTCTCAAAAAGCGGTATGATGCTCTTTAGAACAGGAAGCGAGAATAGCGGATCTCTATCAGCCCTATCTTTGATTTTTAAGAACTCGCAACTTTTCTTTGTGTCATTTCTTATATGGGCAGTGGAGCACTGGATTGTAAATCTATCCTTAATTGTGAAGCCCACAGAACTCAGCTACTGGGTACTAGTGGCCCCTTGCACCTTAGCGAACCATAATTGCACGTTAAAAAGCTCACAGCTAAACTATTTCTTCTAAATGTCCGAAATGCCCGATTGAAAAAGAGGCGTACTGTCGTATTTAGCCAATATCAACAATTCTTTGGGGAAGCCTCCACCTCCGCATTCTCATCCCCACAGAATTCCGCTGTCCGAGCTTGACCGTCACAAGCCGCACGTATATACGTACTAGTACTGTGATGAAATGATGTCTGACTACGTTACATGTCAGACAAAGTCAGCCAAATCCACGAGCAAGCTTCGCTATTTCTCCAACGTACAAACATATATTGTCAATTCGTCTAGTCCACTGAATGTTGGTTGATATATTTGGCAAGCAAGTCCTTTTTGTTTTTGTTAAGCCCACGTAGCCGAACGGGGTCCAGAAACCTACACCAATGCGGCGGACGTTGAACATCGCGGCGCTCTTGCGCCGCCCACAACCTCACTTTCCTCACCGCCGCTTGTATTCCTCGTCTGCTGGCAATGGAGGCTCTCAAGGAGGTGGCCCATTCGTATACCTTACGCTCGGCTTGCTGTTCGGTGGAGTGGCGACAGCCGCGGCATTCAAACTCACCGCGTCTATGAAACCACAGTTGACCCAGGAGCCTAGGTGGCGTGAAACTAGTCGTACAGAGCTCCTCCGCTCAAAATATGCAGATAAAAAAACAATGCTCAAGGTAAGCCAACCGAGAAGATATACAGCAAATTCAAGTATAACTGACAGACCTATTATAAAAAAAAAAACAGGCAGTCGACGAGATTCGCCGTGAGTTGGGCGATGAAGCAGTTAGCACTGACCAAGAAGACCTGGACGAACATGGACACTCCGACTGGTCCACTACCAATAGCGATGGGCGTCCTGTTGCGGTTGTGAAGCCAGTCTCAACGGAGCAGGTATCTGCAATTGCCAAGATCTGCACCAAATACAGGGTCCCAATGACTCCCTATGGTGCCGGCTCAAGTGTCGAGGGAAACTTCAGCTCCCCTTACTCAGGCATCTGTATCGACCTGTCCAGCATGGACAAGATTATCGAGTTCCACCCCGAAGACATGGATGTCGTCGTGCAGCCTGGCGTCAACTGGACAAATCTCAACGACACCATCAAGGATAGCGGCCTATTCCTGCCACTGGATCCGAGCCCAACAGCTCTTGTCGGGGGCATGATTTCCACCAACTGCAGCGGCACCAATGCCATGAGATACGGGACGATGAAGGACTACGTTGTCAACTTGACGGTGGTCCTGGCCGATGGCTCGGTCATCAAGACGCGGCACCGGCCACGGAAAACGTCGGCCGGATATAATCTGAACTCAATATTCACCGGCTCAGAAGGAACTCTTGGTATTATTACTGAAGCTACGCTCAAGCTGGCTATTATTCCGGCAAACCAAAGCGTGGCGACTGTCACTTTCAGTTCCTTACGCGAGGCGGCAGCTGCGGCATCTACAATGGTTCGCACGGGGCTGCAGTTGGCCGCGTTGGAACTCATGGACGAGGTTCAAATGCAGACTATCAACAAGAATGGCGGTGCAGGCGGACGCATGTGGGAAGAGACCCCTACTCTATTCTTGAAGTAAATGTCGCCTTATGTGCACGGAAGCTGTTAGATGTGGAAGAGCGATGCTGACAATTGCCATGCAGGTTTTCTGGAACCGAGAACATAATCCAAGACAACATCCAGTCAGCCCAGGAAATAGCCGAGCGCTATAAATCTAACTCTTTCGAATTTGCTAAGACGGCTGAAGACAGGGAAAACTTATGGGCAGCGAGAAAGATGGTCTTGTGGGCAGCACACGCCCTCAAGCCCAATGACACTGTAATTTGGTCTACAGATGTGGCAGTGCCAATTTCTCGCTTGGCTGATATCATCGGTATGTTAGAGCCTCATGTACCGTTTCTTGTTTCTTGTTTCTTCTTTTTCTTTTAAAGAATTCATAAAACCAGGACTGACAGGATCATATAAAAAAAAGAATCATCCAAGGACAAAGCCACTAAACTTGGACTATTCAACAGCGTCGTGGGACACGTCGGGGACGGCAATTTCCACCAAATGCTAATAGGCAATCCCGACGTCGCGAAAGATAGACAAGCAGTTGATGAATGCATGGCAACTATGATGGACAAAGCCATTGAGATGGAAGGGACAGTCTCTGTAGGATCTTACTATCTTAGAAAATGGAATTTGACTCGCTAATTCATTGGACAGGGAGAGCATGCTATTGGCATTGGGAAGAAGGCAAGCAGCCTTACTGACGTGTGCTGAGAGAGAACTTTGCTGACCTTGGCTATATATAGCATTGTTTGTTGAAAGAGCTGAGCCCTCCAACTATTGGAGTTATGAAGGCAATCAAAGATACCCTTGACCCACAGTATGTTGTCTCCTTTTCCTGGTTGAGAGTTGTCTAGCTAACAGGCAGCAAGTTGGCTTCTAAATCCAGGCAAAGTTTTTGACGAGTGATGACGTTGTGTGATAGAAACAAAAAAAAAAGGATTCTGTAGGAGATGGAGCACTGTATATAGGAATAATGGCCATGTCCTCTATTTTGACTTTCAAGATATTGCTTCTCTGATGCCGGGCTCTAATACAAAGGTTTTATCTATGCGGAGTTGTGTCTTTAACGGCTATATGGAAGTAGAGAGACTTTTTTTGGCTAGTGATATTTTCGTCTTACTGTTTAAGATCTGATTTATTTTCTAATTGATTAAAACATCCTAGGATTGCCTGACTCACTCGATACGAATGTAAATTACTATTGATTCAAAGTAGTTTTTGCCCATGTTGACCGGTATGGCTCATCATTGGCTAAGATCCTGAGATGAAGAGCCATTCTTCCTTAAGGCACCGTTCAAGGAGTAGCGTAGCCCTCAACATCTGGCAGCTTTTACCCGCGTATGGACCGTACCTTAGGATGTATGCCAGTTCATGTCACTACCCGAGACCTTTCAAGTGTTTCCCACATGACAGCGCATCCATGCATCTGCAGACACGCTCCTGCACGTTGTTGGTACGGCCTCTCAAGGAGGCACAGGACCAAGCTTTAGGTGTGTGGTTTCAGGTAATGGACGAGCTATATTCTCGCATCAACAAAGCAAACTATGCAAAGAGCAGTGGCTACGCTGAAGGACGTGAGTGTGGGATTTTGGACAATGGACAAGTTCCTAACGGCGGCCAAAAAGGCGTATTGAGCATCTTGGTAAAGAAGTGTAACAGAACGTTAGCGTAGGCTACTGCCAAGGCCAATAGCTGTTGTGCTGGCTGTTTACGAACGGCGACCTAGTCCATTCTTTCGCTCAGGTCGGCCACGAACGGGGCTTTTCCGACGGCCCTTCATCTCAACAGTCACGGGCATTACAAGTAGAACATGGCTAGATAACCGAGGTGCTTGCCAAGAGGGTTGACACATACTAGACCGAAGCTTCGATGAATGACATGCGTGTGAGGCTGTGATTGCCTAACAGTGAATGCTCTACCAAGCAATACGGTATTTTTCATACACACTGTAGATACAGCAACAGTGCTTTGTGCGAGCATGGCATCGTACGACGATGACAATAGTCGGGAGGACCACCTGGGTATTCAGGTGAGGTGGATAATATGTCGTCGATTCCGAAGACCGAGCTCCGCAGAGTTCCATCAAAGGCATGAACGACACCCAGGTAACCGGGCAAGGCTGACTGGCTTACATTTCGCATTCTGGCATCACTTATCAGATATGTGGTCACCAAGCCAGCAATGACGAGGACAGACAGAGGAAGGCCTGGTTTCTGGGGTCCGCTGGCTCCATTGAATCGAAAAACTAGAACAGAACGGCCAGCAGGGAAAAGCGGTTAACGAATAAGCACTGGAGGGTCCCTGGAAGAAGGACCATGTTGGGTTCGCGGTTCACCTGAAGGCAAGCGGAAGAAAGCGGAGATCAACCTCTTCGCTACCAGAAACGAGCATACTTCTAGAGATTCTGGAAGTTCTGGAAGGCCACATGGAGGAAGAGAAATCGGGGAGAGACCAACGGTCCTACAACGTGCATGGTTGTGATTGTGATCATCTAAACAAGCAAGTTCATTTGATGGCCCAATGTTGATATGAGATGGGGACCTTGTTAATATTGCGACCCTGGGCGATAATTGGGACCCGCTTTTTTATTTCTCCTGTAGCTCTTTACATTGTAGGCCGACTCTGTCAAGTTTTTGGTCCATGGATAGTGGCGTTGTCTTGGTGGCTTGTTGGCTCGCACCACCACCAGCGGCGGCGGCTTTAAACAGTCATGAGATTCGATGTCTCGTTGTCCGCAAGGACACCAAGGGGAGATGAGACTCATACTGTATGAGTGCAAACGTGGACTCTAGAATCTTGAACTCTCATAACTACCTCTATTCGATATATGTGCATGAATAAAGGAGATTGGCTATGCCCTCGCCCAGGTGTTATTGCTTGCGTGGTATACGTCGCTTGCCAACATTGCTAAAATGATGGATATGACCAGGGTCCAAGAAGCGAGAGAGTGAGCTGAGCTTTCAGGTCTGGCCCAATGATGTAGTGGGCTGTGGGTGGTACTGATCGGCACAATCTGGGGTTAAAATGTGTGAAGTGAAAGCTGCAACAAGAGCGCTTTCTTCTGGCATAGCAACCGACTGGGCCGGATGCTGCAAAGGCAGGCAGTGTATCCGTAGTTGAAGTGCTTTTGATGATGGTCGAACATCACCTCAGGAGGTGCTCGCAAATAGCCTTATTCACCAAAACAACTAACGGGATAGATAGTGCTTCGCCCTTTGTGACAACTTTTGTATGTATGTAGTCCGAGAAGGTTAATAAATTCTTCTCTTATTCGCTGAGCGACGCGTTTCAGGAGTCGTTACCAATGAATGGCACAGTTGACTAAATTTTGCTTGGCAAGCCTGGCTCGTGGCTCAAAAGCCGCCCCGTTGACAACCGTGGATCCATAAAGGAGGTGGCCCAGACACTAGCTGCCGCCGCAACTGTCATCACATTTTGGCGCCCTCGCTGACGCTACAGGGCCCGTAGGTTCATAAAAGAACAAATCAACTGGTCCCATGGGGTTGTGCATACATATCAAATGCTCACAAAATTAAAAGATTGGCCTTGTGAATAGCCGTGCGGAGACTTACTGGGTGAAGTTTATGCCGAACCACCGCCAATCCCCACGAGAGGCGGTGTTGACTAGGAAAAGACAAAATACAAGCGAGGCTCGTTCGTTCGTCATTTGGCTCCTCTTGAAGCGTTTCGCCCCTTTAGCTTGTGGACCCATTTCATTTGTGGAGTCTCGTCCCTAAAATAGTTAATGGCAAAGAATTGGTCGGAGCTCTCGTAGAAGCAAAACAATAGACGGGCACGCAAGAAAGAGTTGAAACAAAGGAGCAAACAATGGATAGCCTTACCAAACATTCTTCAAGAGTTTGCACACGGTACAGTGATCCCCCAGCTTCGAGCATTGGAGTCCCGACGCTGAAAGAGGCTCATCACTTGCAATGCCATTCAGCTCCAGGGGCTGATCGAGATGGCCCAGCAAGCGCTGCAGCTTTGAAATGCGCGTACATAATCGTACATGCATTCGATACGCGCCGTTGCCCCTCGTCGGTCAGCTCGCCGATGACTAGGGATCCAGCAAAGAGTTGCTCTTTTCCAAACCGGAACCCCCAGTCGCACAATCTCTCAGCCTCTCCACTCCAAAACCAGTGGTCCCAAGTTAACCAGTCATGGAGTCAATTGCGCCCTTGTTCCTGGCTTGTTAGCCGGGCTCCCCAAAATGGTGCTGGACTACAGCCCCTGCTTGGAAGATGTTACTCGCTCCCAAGTTGGCAGCAGCTCCAGTCGGGTCTACAGGCTGGTCTTTGCACCCCAGCTGTTTGGCTAGGGAAAGGACAATTCGATGCCAGGAAGACAACGTGTGCTCCGTTCGTGGGCATGGTTAGGACCAGACTGGATGGATGGTCTGCGGCTGCAGTGATCGTAGAATACCTAGCTCTGGCCCTGACAAGTTTAGTCGAGAGGGAAAATGTCGACTTCCCCAGCCTTTCTGAATCGACCCTGACTTGAACAACCATCACATCTGCATCGTCCAATTTACCATCTGTCTTCCTCTTCCCTCTCTTCCTAGACGCAGTATTTCTAAGTCGATGTCTTTGTCATCTTCGGTCGTGATTAACCTTCTCACTTCCAACGTTGAGGCTTCCTCCGAGCGGGCGCTTTAGCAGTCAGTTCGTACAACTAACTTCGTCATGAGAACGAGCGCCACAACGCCCGCCGCCACCGATAGAAGCACAACTGCCAGTCCCTGCAGCATGAACTCTCCCAAGCCGATTAAAAACGTCAGTTCAGCCTCTCCCGCTCGTCGCAGCTCTCTACGGCAACGGCAGCAACAGCTCCAGCAACCAATGCAAGTGCGGCAAGAACTTGACGAAGATGAGAGTGACGACCTCATTCTCTGCAACCCCATCCGCCATCCAGACCGACGCCGCAACCGCCAAACACTCTCCCATCTCGACCAGCAGCAACACCAACTCCCCCAGGCTGTAGCAGATCGCAGCCATTCTCGATACTGGCATCGCCAAAGGAACAGAAGCCGAAGCCCTTCAAACTCGAAGCACCTGCGGCCATCGTCCCAAGGCCTGTTGAACCCACTCAGCGATAGCAACTACGTGCTGCAGTCTTCCATGTTTATGACAAGGGAAGAATACGAAGCGTTGCCGCCTACAGTTCAGCGAAAAGTAAGTGTGCGACTTTTTCTTCAGACACATACCTCAGCCCTTTCTACATCGCCCGTCCCGTTTCATCGGTTTTCTACGGAGTGTATCAAAGACGTCCCAGCGCTATTCATGCAGTGTGTGAGGAGTTGCTCTGCATGTCCTTGATTTTTCTTCTTTCTTTGCCTTGCACCAGGTGCACTTCAGTTGAGCATGCGGCATTGGAGGGCTCAGTCACACTTGCACATTGATAGCGAGTCGGCCGGAGGATTTTGTCATGGCTCCACGCAATAAACAATATCGAAAAAAGGAAAGAAAGAAAAAAAGAAACAAACAAAGGTCAGCAGCGCACGGTGCCCGCCCATTGTCGTTGAAGGCCGAGGGTTATGGCAACAATGGCGTTTTCCCATTTCCGCTGTTGCCACCTCGTGGCAAATGGCCATGTTTTCTTTTAGGTCAAAGGCCAAGCTGGAGCAGAGAGCTGTCGGTGTAAGTCCACCGAGGTCATTGGTATGGTGGATGCATCATGGCATCTTTCTAACCAGCTCCATGCACTGGCGATGACGTGAGCCGGCGATAAGATGAAAGGAAAAGCAAAGTTGCTTTATTTTCTGAAATCCATCGTCATGGCGAATTTCTGTTGTGTTTGATCCGGCTCACGTGTCTCGAGCATGGAAGGGAAAGAGTGTTATGCATTCCTTCCCTACTCGTGTCACGGAGCATTTCTTCCTGTTTTCGTTTCTTTTGCTGCCTCAGTCATGAATATTTATTTTCTTCTTCTATCTCTTCCTCCCCTTCACGGTTATGCTTCATTTTTGTTATTGTTTCTTATTTTCTGTGCACGCGACGAGACGCACTGCAATGCAATGCACAGCTCTGGAAACCATGGCCCAAACAGCAAATTCCAGTGACAGACAAGTCAGTGGCGCTCAGGGCGGCTTTCCAGCAGCGAGACGGCAAAGACCCAAATCGGCCGTGGTTTTGCTTCTGGCATCCCCAAGCCAGCAAGCCGACTGCAGCGCTAGTTTCACGTCACTCACCCCCGCGCAAGCGACTTCTGTGAACGGTAGCGCCAAGTGGAATTGCTTTTGGCCCTGCATGGCACCTCTCTGGGGTCTGATGAGCGATCACCAGCGGCCCACTGAGCAGCCCATCTCCTACGAACCCGCTTGGCTGGCTGTTCCTAGCCCTGGAGGGCTGCCTGTGGAGTCTCTAATGGAGTGTCCCTGGGGGTTGCACTGCATGTACAGCACTCAGGGCCTGCCTAGGGGCTACTGGTCCCTATCAAGCAAGCCATGGGCGCCATTCTTTGTCTCTGCCATTTCCCAACAACTCGGGCTTGCATGGTGATGGCACCCACAGAAGACGCGCTATCTCTTTTTGCTCTCACATCATCACATTCAATTTGTCTTTGGCCGCCCCCACTGTGTTCAACTTCCCGCTTCCTTTGGTACCATTGGCCTCCAGCAAGGCCCGCCTCCGCCTCGCCTCCAAAGTCGACCCTTTATGCCGTCCCCCCCCCAATGCAGGCGACAACACTACTCATGCGCACCATGAACATATGTTCTTGGGGACATGGTTGGTAGAGCTTGTGCTTGGTGAGCTTGAGTCTGTGTCTCTGTGCCTCTGCACGCGTCGCAAACAAGGTCGAGTTTGGGGAAAGATAGATGCAGGTGGAATTCCAAGAAGCAAGGCTCCGTGGATGCCGAGCTGGCATCCCATGTGCATTTATTCATACCTCCGTTGCCCTTTTTGGCCTCAGAGCGGTACATGGAAATGACACCGGATGTACTGGTCGAATACCTTGTCAATCCGAGACCAGAGCTCCCCCCCCACCGGCGCCAACGCCAAACACTCTCGGCTGTTCGTTCCTCAGTTGAGACATGCCATTCCCTTTCGAGCTAAGCAGCTACCGTTACTTCCTTCACCTTGCCTTAGCTCGGGTGAAACTTGTTAGTTGGCCGTGTCCCTTCAAATCGCTTTGCCAAGGGACTACCGTTGTATACAGAGTATACAAGCACCGATCGCCCCTTGCCAGTGATGGGTTCATCTTGTGCTTGCCATTACTCCTTCGTGCTCTTTTTCTTTCATACGTTTATGTAACCCGTCCGAGGCCTTCACACTAACATACTCTTCTACTTAACAGTACTTTTCTACCCTCGAGCGCCTACGGTTTGCCCAAACCCCTGATTCCGCTGCCAATTCCAATCATAGCCTTGATGCCGTGGAGCATCCGTCTACTTCTCAGAGCGAAGAAGACATCCGTCGACCACCATTAAAGGCCAGATTTGCATCTGATCCATTATTCTCGAAACCCTATAACCGCCCCCGAGTCTACTCTAGCTCGGCTCGTCTTTGCAGCAGCCCGGCCGACAAACTTCACGGTCGATCAATAGACGGCGGAGAGAGGCATCCACCGTCCTCTCATTCCCATACTCGCAGCGTTATATTGGATGCTACAGACGAGGCATTTGTGAAACTAGGGAAACGCCAGTCACAGCTTCTCCCCAAACTGGATCTCGACTTGCGAGCACCTCTGTCCCCATTGCTATCTACTCCCACAATGAGCCCTGTAGCAAGCAGCCAGGCGCCTTGGTCTCCGGAGGTCAAGACGGTGGCGGATTCCTTCATGGAGAGCTTTCAATGGCTTGAACAGGAGGATGACCTGGATCTTCGCTTGTCGTTTGATGACTACAACTTTAAGAAGAATGACATGCGCCAGATGGGCCGTCGACCTTCGTTTCGTCGCCACCTCTCCATCTCAAAGCTGCATTTTAGCCGTCCATCTGAGTCGTTTAGCAGACCGGCAACCCGAGCAGGTACTTTGGCCTCGCCAGCGCTGAACGGCGCCTCCATGGCTTCTCTCCCTGCCCCCAACGGGCATGTTCGCAGGAGGTCGCGTGCCCTGTCATTGATCAATCCTAATAAGGCACCTGTGCCCTCGGTATCCTCCATGATTGACCCAGCAGCTTCCCATTATCAAGATCCTGAGGCGCGCATGAAACTACGAGTGTATCTTGCATCACCCCACAAATTTGACGAAGCTATCGAGTTTGGATTTCCAGCTATTGATGAAGTGCAGGACAAGGAGAATGTGCCCCGCATGAGATCCGTCTCTCATCAGCCTTCAACTGGCCTTGCGCCAATCCAAACTTCCATTGATGACGAACTGGAATCTATGAGCAGCGGCCCTACATCCCCGACCGAGTCTACCTCACCCAGGACACCTGAGAGCATGGACCAGTCTCCTGTGTTGAAGCCTATGCGAATCGGCCAAGATGTAGCATCAACCCCCAAGATTGACTATGCTCAGGCACCAGCCTCATCTCGTGAGATGACATTGCGTATGACACTCACGCGCCCTGATCTTCGTGCCAATGAAGAACAGATCTACGGGTGGAAAAAGGGCCCTATGGACCACCGGCCGTCTCGAGAAGCAAATTCTCAGCCGCGACCTTACACTCGTGGTGCTAGCACAAGGGACACCATTGAAAAGCAGTTTGATGCTTTTGATCAGGAGAATATTGTTCATGATGACGGCGTGATGAAACGGTTTTGGAACCGCGTTCGCCGATCATGATCTAGTACAAACATCAAATAAATGAAACCCCTGCTCTACTTTACATACAACATCTCACCGCGATTCAGTGGCATGGGTGATTTATTCTACCCCCCGGGAGGCCAACACCACTCGACTCGCTGACGTACCACTTATACACTCTTTACGACTTGATTCTTATGCCTTTTATAATTGTTTTCTCCTATGCATACATACTTATACCCCATGCATTTCTGTATACCACCTAGACCCCTCCCTGCCGGCGCTTTCTTTTATCAATGGTTAAAATTTGGGTGGGACATTGGATGGACGGAATATATGGAGGAGTCACTTGTTCTCGTTTTCTGAAAGCTACATGATGCCGTCGTGAGGTAAAGACGACAATTCGCTCATTTGTAAGAAATGGAAGGGGTGTGGATTGTTTTTGTTTGGAGTTTCTTGGAGTGTGAGACCCGATACCGATCGGTATCTTATGGAATGCGTGGACTTGCTTTATTTATTTCAAACAAGAGGAGTTGCTGCAAGGCTTAGGCCAAGGAATAAAGCCATGCTTCTACATAGAGAGGCCTAGTCAAGCCACCTGATGTGGCGCAATTGATAATGAGCTCTCAATATCACATTCTCATGCCCTTGTGAATGAATGTCATTGTGTCAATGTTTGTGTGATGGATATATATTATACCTCATGGGTACAAACTCACAACCTGGCTAGGCCTGTGGTGACAGAGTGAGCACATGCCATTGGCCATTTACTCCAACGTATTTCATCCCTCACCTCATTTCAGCTCAACTGCATATGCAAGGGGCAGCAAAGTAACACCCATGCATGCATACATGGATGAATGAATGTTTGTTTGCTTACTTGCGTGTGCGATCTCTTGCGGTGAGCTAAAAAGCCTTACAGCGAGTGGTGTGTGTGTGTGTGTGTGTGTCAAAGGAGGATTGTGCAGTGGAAGGATCTATGGTTTTGGTGATGCGGAGTCGGCTGGACAATGGTTATTCTGTACCTTGGGTGGTGGGAGCCATCACTGTGGCTTAACTCTGTGGCCTGATTGTGGCTGTTGTGTGTATTTGTATTGCGACATGAGAGAACGAATAGAGAGCTGAGTTCTGGGCTTTCGTCACGATTTCTCCGGTAGGATCGCCATTTTTTATGCACACACAAACACATATATATATATATCTACTATAAAGTAGTATTGCTTATATATATTAGTATCCTCTATTGTAGACTCGCCTGAGCGGTTTTCAGCATTAACCACCATCTATACACTCTCTTCACTCAAGATGGCAGAGTCTGGCTTTACCATAAAAAAAGAAGGGGGTTTTCTCGGTCTCTCTCTTCTCTTAATAGATCAATACCAAAGCCGCTAACCATCATCATAATCATATAAGGCGTCCTCCGGATACTTATCTGCAAAGCAACGCCATCTATACCCGTAGTATCGTACTTTTTTCTTTCTTTCTGTTTAAAGTCGCAGGGATTCTGCGTGTCCACAAAACTTCAAAGTTCTATGGTTGAGTATTTTTCTATACAAAAAATGCGGTGCAATTCGTGGAAAATAGAAGAGGTGGTAGTAGGGCTGTATGTATGTATGTATGTATGTATGTATGTATGTATGTATGTATGTATGTATGTATGTATGTATGTATGTATGTAT
>CAKNET010000144.1:0-33520 GCA_930272545.1 Sphaerostilbella broomeana | reverse complement strand
TTTTTTTCTTTTTTTTTCTTTTTTTTTTTTTTTTTTTAATTATTATTTTCTTTTTCTTTTTCTTTTTTTCTCTTTTTCTTTTTCTTTTTCTTTTTTTTTATTTAAATAAGAATAAATAAACTAGTATTTAAATAAGGTTTTAAATTTATAAATAAAAGAATAAATAAAATTATAAAAACTTTTTTCAATTTATAGATTTAAAGATTTATAGTATTTAAGTAATATAACTAATAATATAAAATAGATATAAAAAAGAAATCCCTTTTTTTTTTTTTTTTAACCTTAATCTAATACTCGACCTGGACCTAGATCTAGACCTAGACTTAGACCTGGATTTAATTAAACTCGAAACCTATATAATAAGATAAGTAAGGCTAAGATTACTAATCTAACTAATAAATATATCCCTTTTTATTAAAATCCTTTTTAATTAGAAAAGCGAAATTATATTAAAACATGCTAAGATATAGGGTACCTTAGATTTTATAGGTGTTTGTATATTAACCCTAAGTTATAAAAGTCCTCTTTTAGTAAAAAAGGCGCGAGGTATAGTGGGTAGGTAGTTTTATTTTTAATAAGTATTTTTTTTTTATTATTTTTTTTTAGCTTTTTAATTATTAAGGGGCTATATATATTTATATATATATCTTTTTAATAATATTATTTTTACTTTTTTTATTTATTTTTTTTTTTTATATTTTATTTATTTTTTATATTTTAAATTTTTTTTTATTTATAATTTTTATTTATTTATAAGTTTATATTAAATATATTTAATTCTCTTTTTTTTTTAAATTATTATATTATAAACTTTATTTTTATTTATAACTATTAATATTTATATTATATAAATATTTATATTATATAAAATTATTAAGCTTAGAATATTTTATTTTATTTTTTTATATTAATTATTTTTTATAATTTTAATTTTAATTTAAATTTAAAGAAATTAAATATATTAAAAAAAAGAAAATCTAAGATATAAAACGGGGCTAAAGTGGGGCTAGGGTTATATATCTAGGCTAATCAGCGCGTCCCCTTTCATCGAAATCCTCTTTGACCGGAAAACCAAAATCGCACCAAAACGCGCCAAGACGCGGGGTACCTGGTGTTTCGCGCGCGCGCCCATACTGGGCACAAGTCGCAAAAGTCCTCTTTCGCCGAAAAAGGGCCAGGTCCTATAGCTAGGGCTCTACCCCCTGTCGTACAAGATGATCTGTGCGCCCCACCAATTTTCAATGGACTCTACTACAATCCATCGGGGAATTAAGGATAGAAAGGTAGAGAGGGTACGTAAGAAAATTAAAGCAAAGTCTGATTTCCAAAAAGGTGGAGAGGACGAGGACAAATATGAAAGGGAGAATAAGGATTCAAATTAGAAAAAACGAGGTGGAGATTACATATATTCGCACTCTTACTATTATATATATAGCTACCTCCTGGTAGAGTGGTTAACTACCTAAAAACCTTATATATATGCTAAAGGTCGCTCCTCCTGTTTAAATATAGGGATAAAGTTCTTAGCCCCTGTCAAAAAGAAAAACTTAGGCCGCTGTCAGAGTGATATCAAGGCGTTTCCCTACAGTGTATCTAGAAGGAATCTTTAGTCTGGGTGAGTAAATTAAAGGTCTGCTAGGATTGGAAACATATTATTGTATACCTCAATATAGTTATAAATTTAGGATAATATCACGTAATGTCATCTAGCCTCCTTGATCTGCAGACTTCGCGTTCCTTGGCTTAATAGCTTCTTTAATATAATCAATCCATTCATCTTCGCCCTAATTGGCCTCAACAATAAATAATGAATAACATAAATATCACTGATAGCAGGACGATCCTTGAGCACTACAGCAACACAATTATAGAATCAAAAACTATAGCTTAGGCTTTTATCCAGTTGATTTAATTATCACAATGGTTTCTTAAGGGTAAAAATATAAAAACTAGATTAAGAAATAGATTAATAGAAAAGTTATACTACTAATATACAGTAAGATGGCAAAATAGCTACTCCTTAAAATCAGCCTCTGTCGGGGATTTAAAAGCCCGATGATGTACTCATCTAAGTATGTATCATACATAGCCATGGAACAACATTTTTCAAACATTAAAACATGGCAAGACCTTACTCGATCAAATGCACAGTATCTATCTACAGTAGATTTATATCTCGAAAACATGCCGCCGTACATGGCTATTTTCTATAATAACGAATATTTAAAGCGGATAAAACAATATCTAATTAAATTCAATTTGTTAGGGCTTTTCACGATGAATGCATCACCAGTAGCAACCGGTTTTCAAGAGGAAGAATCCTTCAGGACAATACGGCAATATAGGACTAGAAGCCTACAAGGTGTTGAATTCTTCCTTCAAAAAAAGGGAACCAACTCAAAAGGGGCAACAATGGCATTCTTGAATAGGCTATTTGATGACAGTGATCTTTTTGTTGTAAAGAAATGCTCCGGTACTGAAACTCTCACATGGAATAACTATAATATAGGGAAATACAGTGAAGAGCTAAAATATTATTACATTGTGAGCGGCGGACGTCTGATGATAAGTCCTACATCTGATGAGCATTGGACGTATGATGAGGTATACCCAGTGGGTTGCGCTTGGGAACATCCCGAGTCAATAGAGCAGGTTAAAGAACCAATCTCGAAAGAAGCAGAGAAAGGCAATTTAATATATTGCTACGTTTCACTTCGTCTTTCCGAGGGTGTCGTTGACACTAAGAACGATGAAGAATTCTTTCAGCAAGCCAACCGCGTGGACATTTTTGAAAGGATTCTAGTGCATGCAGCAGCCGCTAGGCTCGGAAAAGTTTCCCGTGCTAGACAATTAATAAGCTTTTTCGTTGACTAAGTCTTTATTTGGAGAAGATTCTTTAGTGTTATCACAACCTGTATTAGTTACTCATAAAAATATACATCTACCAAGTTTAATCACATATATATTAAAATAGAGACCCAGACATTTAATATATCCTACCCTACCCTATCCTATCCTACTTACCCTTATAATACAGATCTTCGCAAACGCCCCTTTGACAGTAAATTTTACCAATATACTTGATATTCTAGAGACCACCTAACCCATCTCTTCCAACGGACTTAGATAAACGCGTTACAGTAGGGGCTAGAGTAAACGTCGCCATTATTTAAGGTAAAAGTATTCTCCGGACAAACCATCTATATGCTGATTGTAGTTGATACGGCTATATTAACGGGAGCCTGAATCAGCCTTGACGACGCTACACGAGGCAAAAACACTATACTTTGCATCCAAGTACTACGGTATGTATTAAAAGGTTGTGGTCCCAGTCTGGCCTTAGGCGTCAATATCTTGGCGGCTGCATTTCAATGAAGCTATATTAGGCTCACCGCTAACAGTGTCGATGGTGCCGCAACTCGCGCTCTCCCAACACAATCGGATTAATGCTCTGATTCGAAGCGATTCGCTTCTTACTACAACGAAGGCCGGTGATATAAACTGTATTACCCTTGAACGATATTGTATTATGAAATTCAACACGTTCAGACAATACGATCGGATCGTAGTCGCTGGGATAAAGTCAACAAGCGGAAGCGGCATGCAGGGGAGCGCAAGCAAAATATGCAAAAGCGAAATTCGTTCAAATTTATAGTCCTAAAACTATATTGCTCACATCTATAGTTCCTTATGAGTGAGATATAGTTGACGTGTGGAGGATACAAAGGGATCCGGACATGATGGAATTAGAATTGCAGGGTAATCACGTGATAGAGTGTTGACTAACTTGGTTATCCCATCGAATCATTGTGATGAATGTGGTGGGCACACAACATGAAAGAACACCCAAGCCCAAAGCCATATCATCCTAATCGTGTGAGACATCTCGGTCATACTAGAGCTTCATCTAAATAGCAGTATTTCGTTGCTTGTGAGGTCAGGGAAGGGATTCTAACAAAACAAATAATATAAAGCACTTGATCAGATGATTCTGCAACGAACGAATCCAAAACTAACTAGATTGACTTCTTCGTTGATGCAGGGTGTCCTTCCAACAACTCAACCAGCCCAACCCCTAGATTAGATCGATTTGACACTTTCACAGGCAGGATTGGTTGGAGTTGGATGAGTGGGCAATCTCATCCTGTGAGGGAGCGATCAGTTGACCTTTATAGTTCATAAAGAGCCTCATTTTTGTCCCGTTATATATCCCAATATTAGGGTAGGAGACATCCAGTGAACACAGAGGACTCTATGAGAGCTAAAGAGTCTTATTCGAGCTGCCATACTATATAATACCCTCTTTCTTCCATGAGCGAACACACTGCGACATAGCAATGCCCCAGAGGTCCAACCTAGTCCTTAATACACCCACCATACGCCCGCAGGAGCTGAATTCTCGCTCTGTTTATGAAGGTATCTCAGGGATGGACAAAACATCACTAGTCATACAAGAAAGTCTTGGTTATTCTTCTTGCGCGCCTTCCACTATAAATATGGGTTCTCTCGATAGAGCTGAGGATCCGCACACTTCCATGTCCTGCAATACCTCTTGTACTCATCAAGGAAGGGATCTATGCTACCATCCATAGCCATCATATCATCCTCATCATCTTCCATTGCTAAGCTAAGGAAGGTCTCGAATTCACCGTGTCCTTTGTGGGATGTCGAGGTTAACGAGGAAGCAGTGTCGGCGGACTTTAAGGGGCATATTCCGATAATATGTCTCCCATAATTCCTTGATAGAATATTTATACTCTATAATCCACTTCTTTGTATTAAGGTTGCCCTTGAAATACTTTGCCAACGCCGCCCAGCTATAACAAGGATGTAGAACAATAGTAGCGGTGTCGCACAAAAACGGAATCGTTAGTGTATGAGCAGCTAACAACAGTGCTGGATAGCCACGCGCGTAGTTTCATACAGTTTCATATGAAACTAAAACAGCCCCTGGACCCGGGTTCATATGAAACTGTAACACTCTGATTTTCATATGTTTCAGTCGGTTTCATATGGTTTCATATATCGCTGATGCGTCTCAAATGTCCTAAGTACTTAACCAAGAAATTTCGCAAATTAAATGCCTTCAGCGCAGTTGAAAACTTGCTAACCACAATTATGTCATTAGCTTCGCCCCCGCTCTTGCTATCAGAGCCTTCTGATAAACCTTGGCACCTGCTTCACCTGACTCACCTGTTCCCTTGAAGCGCACATTGGATCGGTCTCCCTCTGATCGGGCTGGCAAGCGTGCGAAAGTTAAGGGCCGTACAAACAAAAGGACTTGGAACGAGGCGCGTGACCCTGACGAAGAGAGAGGGGAGAAAGCTCGAGATAACTCATACAACGAAATTTGGTGCTGCAAGCACTGCGACTCCGCAAAAAAGCCGAACTCGGTAACAACTAACCTGATTCGAGCCCGCAAGCACTTACGGGACCCCCATGGCATCCGAGTTGTGGAGCAGGTAGAAGGGTCAGATCTGAAGAAGCAGCAGCATGGCACTATTATAGATATGCTTGATTAAGGTTGTCCCATGGCCCATGGCCCAGAGGATGACTAATTTAGAGACTCTCACGTGCAGTAGGGGGTGGCAGTTTAGTAGTAGCAGGACTGATATGGGGGAGGGGCGCTAGTGTTACTAAGAGGGCGATTGCCAGGCTTCTATTAGTTATCATGCCAGACAGACCCTGTTTTCTCGTCTTGCTAGCCCGGAGGGTGACGAGTTAGGATGATCGTAGTGTGTAGGTCCTACAGTGGGGCGCGACACTGGTATATAAGAAGGGGGCCGTCCCCCTTCTCTGTTGCCCATCTTGTCACGGCTTACCGTGTTTTCGATGTTTTATTTTACTTGACGTATGTCGACGGTTGGATATAGTATATCCCGTTTTGTTTTACATCGATAGGATGGCATATTCACGTGGTAGTTATTACCAGCGACAATGTAAGTTTTATCCTCGTAAGAGGTTCAATTCATCTGTTAGTTCGGCACGTTTTGGAAAGCGGGCCTTTAGTAAGAAGAAGCGAGGTAGTTTTAAAGCGAGTAGCTTCAAGGCAAAGCCAAGAAACACCTTTGGTATGCGGAAGATGCACCAGCAAATGGAGAAGCTGGTTCTTGACCAGAAATATGGTAAGCCTTTTAAGATGCGAGCGGCGTGTCCAATTGGCCGGATTCCTCTACGATATTGCGGGAATAGGGCACAGCAGTATTATTTTGCAGTGCCTTTGCAGGAGATTCTATCGAATTATCTTGGGCCCCGGGAGGGGAACTCTAAGGTTTATGTAACTGGTATGGCTGTGGAGTTTGACATAGCACATGCATCGCCTGTTAATTTTTTCGGTGTTTGTGCATACATTCCACCAGGTGTTAATCTTCCTTTCATGGAGGTTGATAATACCAATCATTTGTTCTCACCCGTTAGTGTACTTGACGCTGATAAGGGCCAGGATATTGGTCTACTTAGTGCGGAGGATTTATTTGTAGGCGGGTTTGCGCATGCTACAATGAAAGAGCCGGCTCGGGACGGTACTTCGTTTGAGGCGCCACTTAAAAGTGATACTAGGTTTGTGAAGTGTGAGATAATTTCTAACGGAGGAAAGAAGGAAAGATCTAATAGCAGGATCTGCAAGACACTTTACCATAAGGCTGATGGAAATGGTGTATTGGTTGATCAGCTTCCACTAGACAATATTCATATATATTTTGAGTTTAAACGAGAAATTACAGTGGCAAATATGAAGGATTTTGTTTGTAGTGAACGGTATATGTTACTTTGTGGGGTTAAGCCTATTAACGATGGATTTGATGCAAACCATCAACGTTGACATCTGGCAAGGAAGCGCCTGAACTATGCGATATGGATTTTTGCAGAATATGAGAGTGGATATATAAACTAGACAACGTCAGTAGTAGAGTGAATAAAGTTTATTATGTAGATATATGTAGATAGTTTATAAGTGAATGTGTAGATGTAAATTGGTTCGTAGAGGAGCGTTGCGAAGAATAAGCAACAATGAATCGAACGGAGAGAGATTTGTATAAGTTAAGGTTGTCCCATTGCCCATGGCCCAGAGGATGACCCAGACTAGGAACGGAAGTCCCAGCCCACCAATAGGACAAACCGTACTGACTCCACCCTGTCGCATCGGCTTACTAACGACTCTCAGCCAATAAATGACTTCCGTTCCTAGTCTGGGTCATCCTCTGGGCTATGGGCCATGGGACAACCTTAACCAAACATATCGGATTCTTCAGATTCGCCCTAGAAATTAGCTATGGGTTTATATTAAGCTTGGGGCTTGTCTTCCGCGAAGCCGAAGCAGCTCGAAACATATCCGTTGCAAATATAAGTACCAACGATGCATATCATTAGAAGTTTAAATGACGATTATATCCGGCTAAAATTTAACGCATCTCAAAATAACTCCTCATCATTCTTCAATCTTCCACTAGAAATCCGTTAAAAGATCTACATCTTTGTGATTCCTAGAGGGGAGTGAAGCATTAAAGATATCGAAAATTTTGAACGAGACAATCTCCCGAAGGGCATAGGTGACCTCAGTGGTTTCTATTACCCACTCAGCGAGGATCTGGCAGTTCTCAGAGTCAATAAACAGATGCGTTAAGAAGTGTTACCTTTTGCGTATTATAGGACAACCTTTCTGTTAGATGATATGGATGACACCATAAAGTTTCTTATCGCTGTTGACCAGACGGGCCATGAGAATATTGAGTCCCTACAGTTTTCCCGGGAAAGCAAAGCCGATTCCGAACACAAATGGGAGGAATCCGTGGATGCGGAAGACAACCATTTGACAATGCCTAACCTTCATACCTCAACCACTGTCCTTCTGCTGAAATAGTGCAAAAGACTTCAATACTGGCGCCTTTACTTTGAGAGCGACTTGATCCTAAATATGCCGCCCGCCACCCAATGGCTTTGCTCACTTCAAGGGGTTACAAAATTTGAAACCTGGGATCTGGTGAATGGTTCACTGGAGTAATACGACATAACCAAGTGGCCAAGAGAAACGATAAGATCTGCATGAGGAAGAAGATGCGAAGGAAGGAATAAGAAAGGATTGACTATAGGTCCTCGAACAGCTGTGTAAGAGACTAGCCTGGCACATCCGTCCGGATAATACTGACACCAAAGACGACATTGTTTCACAAGATAAGACATAATGCAGTGCTTTGAAGTTAATTGTAGGGATAAACTTCGTCCAGCAACCAGCCGAAGTCGATGATAGTGGAGCAGGTCGTCTATACCTAGCAGGGTCGGAATAGTGTTGTCGAAAAGGTGAGAATTCAGTCTTGTGTAGCTAGAACCCTTAGGACGCTTTCGAGGATCTGCAGCGCATACAGTGCATCGTTTCAGTAGAAATATAACGTCCTCTCATAGAATACATACCATAGTAGGAATTGTTAATTTCATTCCATATTGCATCCCACCTGGTATGTCCGTTGTTTACATGAACGAGCTCCACTACGTCCAAAACTACACCCTCCGTGATCACCTCTCGGTCATTTTGTTTTTCTGCCTTCACAATCGCGAGGAGAATCTGTCTATTCTCCCTCCACCTGTAGGTCTTACGAACGTAGTGGCGTTGACTGAACTCTGAGGCGAAGGTCGGACGTTAGGATTGATCAACAATTCGATCATTTCGGCTTCGGATATGCGGCGATTATTCGGATTATCATGGAGATATTGCAAAAAGGCGTCTCTAGATGTTGAAGTGAAAGAGATATCATGATCAGTGGAAGCATGGCCTTTTTGTACTTCCTCAACAAGAATTTTCAGCTGATGTGTTAGCTGTGGATAATGTTTTTGTCCCTCCACCCAGCAGTAACGGCCATTATTGCATGGCGGTCCTGGACAACGAAAGAGGGCGATAACTTGTCTCCAGCCTTCTGGTCGGCCCAAAACGGCTCTCTCGCCTTCAATCCGAGCCGCTCGCTCAGTACTCTGAGCAGCGGTTGCACCTCGTGGTGTGGAAGCCGTCTTATCTTTATCTTCTATGTAGTTGAACTTAATATCTACCTTTAGTTTCTTGCTGTCACTCAAGAAATGGCTCCATTCTGTCAAGTATTTCGTCGCGTAAGACCAGACATCATTTAACTTCAAGAATGACTCTCCTACAGTGCTTGTATTACGATCGTTAACGAACAAGGACATTTCAGTGTCAGAAGGGGTGAGGGGGTGTTTGGCTCAGGCTACTGCAGCTTGTAACTTCGATTTCAGGATGTATTTAAAGTACTCTCGTGGCGATAGAGCGATGCCTGGTTTTGATTCGCCAGCCCGACGCCTGTCATTGACAGATAGCTTCCACTGAAAGTCATAGCAAATGTGCTCAAACGGCTGTTAGTTGTAGGATTGCGCAGGCCTCCAGTCTGCGAAGGAAACAAATCGAAGGCCAATCCCCGAGGGTCTCAATTGGCTCCTTCGAGCTGGAATAGCTGGCTGAGAATTCTCATCGTCGGAATCAGGGAAATCACAGGATTGAGATTCACTCGTATCGCTGCTAGACCAGTCGTTTACAGCATCGTCCGTCATGGTAACGTGTCAAAACAGAGGCCGGTAATGTTGGCCCACAGAGAGGTTGACAATCTGTAGCATTCATAGAGGACATGGTGTCCTTAACTCACGTGTTGTCACGTGCATCCTAATTAACAAGAAAGACCACCGCCGCTTCATTCTGAATCATTTGCGAACAAAAGCAGATCTATAGGTATTTAATGCTGGGGTAAACTGTATTGCGCATTCTAAACCTAAATAGTGTATTACTACTGTAAGCCGTGTATAGTACTGTAACTCTATATAGTAAGTATCATGGCACTATATATAAGTATAGTATTAATACAGTACGTAGCCCTAGCTGCTGCAATTAAATTGCTCGTGGGTGGCAATCCTAGGCAAGTCGTTGAATCACGGGAAATATCACGGGTTTTTGTACCTGGAGCTTCCCATTTATTCCTACTAGTGTGGATTGGCACTATTCAGTTTCTTATGTACTTCTCAGTACCAGCATAAACTTACATATTGTTATCTTTCTGGAAAAGAGCGATTTAGCGTAATGATTATAGGCTTTAAATCGAGCTATTTCTGGTCCAAATATTTTTCTAATGTATATATAAGTACTTCTACATACCTGATGGTCCGTGCGTTCAGCTTTTAACAGAGGAGAGAAATTACAAAGGAGGAAGCCAAATATAAGCAGCACTGTACGTGGCTCACGTGACCTGCAGTAAATGCATACCTATATACCGATGTACAGTATCAGATTGCCAACGAATCCTAGTCGTTGTGAATCCGACTGAATCAGTGGACATCTATTAGCGTTGTCTGACGGCTATAAAACATAAGACGCCACTTCCACTGAGAGGGGTTCAAGCCGTCTTACAGAAATAACATCATTGATGACTACATATTGTTATGAAGAAATGTACATGTTACTTAAGTGCTTTAACTGATGTTCTGTTCTGCATGTACAGTATATATAACCTCCTTAATTTTCTGTGTGACGAATCCGCCACCTACGGTATTCCTAAGTGATGGATAACTTTAGAATTGGTAGGTGCAGGGCTGGCTCCGGTTAGGGGGTGGGGGATGATCATGACTGCATTTCTAGGGCAGTTAACGAGAATTTCGACCTTTGATTATGCAAAGAGGGCGAAAACTAAGGAATGAGGAATGAGAAAGGGAGTCAAAAATAGCTTTAGGATACCCAATTAAGACACCATTTGACGTACAAACTTGGGAAGAGCAAGCCACAACCAACTAAAATAAATCTTTTTAGATTGGCATATAGAAAACACTGGATCCAGAATGCTACATTTAAATATGTAACATGACTTTATTTTAAGAATAGATATCTATATTTATATATACCCCGGTGGCAATACTTAGACCGGCTTATTGGATATTCACCAATCCCTATCAATTATGATGAAAGGTTTGCATAACTACGAATATTTTGTACTACCGATTGAGTTTGGCTCTAGCACTACTGATTATTCACACAATCTAAAGAGCTCTCTGACGACGATCGGAGTAGAGATGAAATTATAGACATGTATTCCGCGGAATTTGAGAGCACGGAGGAAGCTCCGGCATATCTAGCCGCACAGCAAGGAGATAACTTTAAACTAGTAGAGGATTCACTTAACCGTGAATCAAAGCATCAACCAAAGAGATAACGGAGAGCGTTTTTACAGGCTAGAGAAAAACTAAACCTTACGCCTCAAAGTTAAATGATCCTCGATGGGGATGTTTCGAGACGAACATTGAAACGGCGGAAAAGAAAAAAAAAAGGGGGAAAGGTCTAAGGAGGATAGAGGCTGAACTTTGCCTACATGTGCATACATGATTTACTCTTTGCATGCAGATACCGCGAAAGCTAGACGTAAGCTATTGACCTGCTTAACACTATATCAGGCTTCGGCATGGTTAATGCCTTATGGTAGCGGGTACCACCACAGTCAATGCTACTGATGCGATTAATTGCTGACCTTTTGCCTTGCTTGGCGCAATGGTATAATGGTTCGTTAAATACTACGAAGCTATCGAATCAGCATCCTTGAAATGGGCTCGCATTAATTGAGCTCTAACTCTAAGGAGTGAGCAGGCAGCGGGGGTTAGGTAACAGCATGATTGTGGATGTTTGTGAAGGCAGCCCCTGTCATGATACAGAGGGCTGAGAACAACAAAAACGTTGGTTAGCAATTGAAGAAATTACAATCGCGATAGTTGTCGTATGAACCCCGAAAAAAGACACAAATTCACGGCTCGGCCGTTTTGGCTCCACGCTGGAGAAAAGGGTCCATACGCACTATAATCATACACATGTAGCCAGTGCTCCGACATCTCTATCGAGGGAGAAGAGAACTTTATTTCGCTCTTGACTGTCACGGGGACGGAGACGAACGCTCACGTCAGCAGCGTAAATCAGCAGCGTAAAACAGCAACTGCTATGAAGGGCAGCATAGGCGCGAAAGAAACTGTACAAAAAAATCTATGCCACAAAGACCACAAATGTCCACGCTGCCCGAAAGGCATTGTCAATAATGGAGATAGAGGGAGAGCCACGGAGGATTGACTAGCAGCTGAGCTATGATGGGAACCGCATGTAGGTGAAGCTGCACTCCATAGAGATAGTTGAAATACAACAACCGGCAACCGGATCAAAGTACTGTAGTGGATGCTTGGTTGTCGACGATGGCTCCATGAGGCTAGGGTTCCAGAAGACTAGTGCTTCAGTGTTCAATAATGTTAGCACTCCAAGATTTGCCTGCTCGGCAGCGCTGCCATCAAATCAACGAGATTACATCCGGGTCTGATTTACTTGGCTTGTTTTTACGATAGATTTGGTAGAATATTCAAATATGTTTCTGCAGTAGTTTGACGACCTGTCTATATGAGCTTTCATAAATTGCTGGAATCTTCAGTACGGAAACTTCCTTCCACCTTCTGGAAATAGGGCTAGCCACGTAACGTGTCTGATCATCGGAAATTATATTTAGAAACATCATCCATCATAAGTGAGACCTTGCCTAAATTTATCCACGCTGCAGTGTATTCGATCCGACACAGATGTGCCTGGAATGTGACAACGTAACGCATACTAAGTGCTGATGTGTATCACGGATCAAAAGTAAAACACCGCACAATTTGAATGGATCCGCTTAATTTCTTCCCAGTAAGTAAAATGTTCTCCTTATGTTTGACTTGACTGATTTAATCCAACGAAAACCCAGGGAATCTGATTTCTTAGGTATGTCTTCGTACCTCAAGGCCTTTACGTTAGGAAGCCTGCCGGAGGTTACTTGCAAGCCTATCGCCCCTAGGAAGATGAACAGCATCATCATAGACATGGAGAACATGCTACCAAAGTATATACGGACTCTCCCATGGCTCTGTAGCTCGCTTTGAAGCGTTTCTCTTACCATGCCGTTGGCGATAAGAATATAAGCCACTTCCAGCACCGACACACACCAGAACAAGACTCCGATAAGCCTATACTTTAAGGCCGACAGAAAGGTAGAGAAACTATAAGTCACAAGCACAACAATATAGACCTCCTTAATAGAGAGAGCAACTCTGCCTATCCGAGCAGGTGAAATGCTATCCAGGAAGTCGGCTTGAGAGAATGTTATTTCGCCAGCCGATCCATTCGCATAAGCTACATGGCTCGGCCCATCTGTCTGTAAGCATAAATTAACTAGACTGCCTGAACTTTGGTTGGCCACGTCAAGGAATGTTATCTAAATATATTAGCCGGAACACCAAGCCACAGGATCGACCAGAGATGTACAAACATCAAGAAGTGAGCAATGCACAGGATTAAAGTGACTAGGCGGAATAAAAAAGCAGGATACTACGAGAAGAATGATCCAGCTTAGGATATAGTTTTGAAAGGTAAGAAGGGACATTGTGAGGGATGCAACGAAGTCAAAGCCTTACTCGTTTCGATATGCTATGTATATAGGTGACAGATTTTAAGTTTAATTTATCGATGACGTGTTAGGTGATATATTCCATCAGAAATAGGCATACCTATATACACACACTTGTCAGAAGATACAGAGATAGCTGGCCTTGACAAGCTGCGTATGTATGTACCAGTAATACAGAGTATGTCCTGTCTTAAATTGGAGGCTCGGTAGTATGAGAGACCAACCTTGTCAGAAGTTATAGATGTGAACACATTGTATGCATCCTTATTTATTGATAGGTCTAAGTTCTAGGCTAGTTGACGCATCGTGACTAGAGTATACTTGTCCCTCAGTGGCTTTATCAGTCAGCTGATCCTAAGACCTTGATTGGTAAGGGCACCTTTGACAAACCTGATTCTATCCTTAAGATACATAATCGAACACTCTTTCGAACATTGCCTCTAAGTTATTGACCGACTACGGAATGTTAAATGTATCTAGTCTGTTATTGCCAGAAGCAGGCTGAACAGATGATTATGGGCGATCTACTGTCTTATTCCTATGGTCTGCCTCAGTGCGAGCGCGTTTTGCCTTCGCTGCAGAATCCCTCTCTCGTCCACTGCCTAAAATAATCTACCACTCAAAACGACATTCTCTCAGATCCGCCCGGTCCCGTTCGTTCACCTTACCTTTGTTGATATGCCTATGCAAAGCCCTTAACCTTCTCTTGGCAGCTGCCAATTGGATCTGTCCTAAGCCATTTCTACCTCTCAGACGTGCAGTAGCATGCAACTGCGAAGGAGCTGACAGGCCCTACGAGGTGGTATACAGTTTGCAAAATCCAGCAAACATGGAAATATCAAGGATGGATGTACAAAGTCGAGACGCTGTCCCTTTTGTAGATTGAAGTATCCTGGCATCATAGGATCTTAACCTTCAACGGATAAAAACTACTCATTTCGCTGACCGAATTTATATTATCAAGTCTTTGCAAAATGCTCTTCTCTAGCCTCCTGGCCGTAAGCAAACTTCCCACTAGCAATGTACTTATCCTCTCTCATCTTACTCAACTAATCATCATAACCCAGACCTCGGCCCTCATCTTCACCTCCGCCGCCGCCGCCAGCGCCGCCCCAGCCAGCATCACCGTCACGGCCTTCACCGACCTCGACTACAAATCCGGCTCCGGCACTCCCTTAACTCTTACCGTCGACTCCTGCGCCTCCAGCACCGGCTCCTTCAGCAGCATCCTCATCCCGAGACCATCCCCGACGTCTTCATGGACTGTACAGGATCTGCATGCGGCTTCCGCATCTTTGACGATGCCGGCTTCTAGTGCAAGGTCGCTGCATCCGCCGCCAATGTCATTGCGCCCGGTTTGGGCGCCGGCAAGTGTGTGCCCACGTTGATTTTTGGCAACTTTGCTGGTCCTAGCCCGGCTCAGGCACTTATACTCAACTATGGTCCTGAAGTCTAGAGGGTTACTTTTTGGGGGCATTTTGGTATATGTGTACAGAGGTATTTGGACAAAAGTTGTGTAGGCATACTAATACAAAAATGCGACAGTCTCATGAGCAAAGACTAAGGAAATAAAATGCGCAAGTGAAATGACTCCTTACGTCTCGACAGTAATGCATGATCAGGTTGTCAAACAACAGCAATAGTGGACTATATCCTTACCACGCGACGGATTTGCGTCTCTATGAGAATATAATCGACGTTTTGCAGCATATCAAGTCTTACAGCAATGGGGATATTACCATGTAATATAGCGAGTATTCATCTCCAAAAGAGCATCATACGGTGTTGTAACTAAACATGTATCAGAATATATGAGTAAAAAAGCCTTGCTTTCCCTTCTACTATATCAATAGTGTTTGTGAAATTGTGTTCCAGTTATACCATGGTGATGCTGTCTCTAAAAGAGTTAGAATCTGAGTATAGCCTAACATCAAGCTAGCAATCTAACAACATAGCCGGTTAAGTCAACATGATACCAATAATTAATGACCATTGGACCTCATTACCCAATTCTACCATCACCCCTTTCTGCCACTGTATACTTGTTAGAAAAATCCCGGCCAGCCCCACGAAACCTTATATAAATCCGGTTCCCTCCCCTGAGCAGATTTCCAAGGGAGTGTAAGTGCACCTAATGCTTCCAGTCGCTTATAGTCCCAAAACATGTAGCCCCACTGGCGATACTGCCAGTCCATTGGCTCGTAAATAGCAGGTACCACCTCACTCAGTGAGAGGTGCCATAGCCTCTGTGGGCCAAAATCTTGGTCATTTGAAAAGGGCGGACACTGTGCCAGTTGCAACCGCCTCTCATTGCGCGTATTGCTCACACTCCTAAATAGCTCCAACAGAAAGCAGTCATTTTCTCCAGCAGGCAAATCGTCATCTCGTAGGGTATGATAGAGATCATTGCAATTAGTCGGTAGAATCATGCTTCGGATCCAATCAAGGCCCAGTGTCAAGAGGTGCTGGACTTTTGGGTTTGACGCATGTGCGAAATAGGGAGGATTATTCCGAAAGATAGGATTGCTATCAATCCCAGCGTTGAAGGCTATGTATGCTGTCAGAAATTCTCGGATAACTAGTTTTGCTCGGTAATAACTCACTTAGGGTGATTTGACGGCCCAAATAATCGTGAATGCAGGCCAATTGAGCATTTTCCCATGGAGCGAATTTGAACAAGAATGGTGAAGCATACTTGGACAAGTTTTCCTTTCTGCTCCGAAAGCAGCCAAAGAGCTTTCTATAGAGCTCAAACCGATAAAAAGCTCTAGCCATCCTATCCTTTTCGCTCCCAGTAGGAGGCTGGGAGCTTAGACTTTCGCCAAGCGCAACATATGTGGTCGTGGAGCAGAACTGAATGAACCCATCCACAAGTTCCGAGATGGTGCGCTGGTGGAAATCTCCTATTTTGATAGCTTCATCCATGGTCCAGGTAATTCTTGTAGTGACGGGTCGCTCAAGTTGGTTGAGAAAGTTGGCAGTATATTCTGCTAAACTACGTGCCTCAGAATACTCTACTTCCAATGCACTGTTCACAAACGAGCTCAGAAACTCGGGTTTGCACCGAAGGACGATGGTTGCCTCAGGTAGGACGTCATAGCCAACACAGTTGATAAGAACAGCTCTGATGATAATGTCCTGGTTTGCCTTGAATGCTGCGAAGAGTCGACGACAAGCAAATGCAGCAGACATCACTGAGCGCGGATGGGGAAGAAGTGAAAAGATGCCGAGTTTGAGTTCAACTGGCAGAGCTTCAAGCGAGGCAGGCATCGCCGCAACGTGTAAACTTGCTGGAACTCAAAGAGTTGAATCGACAGGTTTAGTGTACGAAGGTTCAAGACTAGTTGTTTTGTTACAACAACGTTGGGGTTGGCACTTGAACGCGGATGAAGAGAACGTGGTAACCTATATCAACCGACTAAGTCATGACGTTAGGTGCCTAAATAGGTAGGTATGTATGTATGCATATACCTAATATGAGGAGAACAAATGGAAAGATGCACCGTCGGGTTTGGTGTTTGTTGGCCGATTTTCAGCTCCGTTTCCTGCTTTCCATCTGAGTCTAGCATGCCCCTCCCTATATATAATCACACGCTTGGCGAGGTGTCTGAGACGGCAATTACATAAAGTCGCAGGGCTAATATGAGTGGTGGGAATTTGCCAAGAACTGCCCTTTATCTTTGCAAACGTCAAAGCTCAAGATCTCGTTAGATGATCCAAGACGTGTCGCTAATCCATGTGTCGATAACCACTGAGCTGCTCACTGACGTCTGTCCCAGTGACTAGAGTCTCTTCCAGTAATGTTACTCGCGATATTCGAAAAGCGGATCTCGTGCAGGTGACATATGGGCGAAAGTACTCATAGCGACAGTCAAGAATTGGTCAAAGGCTCAGTATTTGACGCAGAACTCTCACAGTCATACCTCAAATTTATACAAGCCCATTGGGCCACGACGACCCCCGACGGCGTGTGCATTGAAATCGCTTAGCTTACTGCTGCATTGCTAGAACTAAGAGCTTTCATCACCTTGCTCAAGCGCCTGTTAATATCTTAGATGGTGACGATGGAGTGGATGTTTTTGTTTTTTTGTGTTTGCGTCTCCTTTGCCCGTCGACGAAGAATCAGCCAGTTGGTAACATGAGAGCAAGGGTGACATGATGCAAACGAATTTGGAAAGGGTAGATGTAGACACAGACACAGACAGACAGGCATACAAATGTTTACGGCTCACGCGCCGAGGTTTGTGGGTAGCATACATATATGAATGTGTGTATTTAATATAGTCCTTCCAATGAATTCCATAATGTATATCATGTTCATTGATTTCAACTCATACCATTCATTGTTGAATGTGTTGTGGAATGGTATGTCTGATGATTGCCATTTACGACTGCAATCTTTGTTTTCAACGCGGCCAAACCTTACGGGCTTACAAGGAGAACATCAACACTTTCTACAAAACTGCCGAAGAAGAGATGGACATACATGATGTGGTTGATCTTAAAGTCTCGGATAAGGATGCATTGACTCAGTCAATCATTTACCTCTTCGCAGCAAAAGTCGGTAATGACAAAATCGGCCACGATACTGACTTCTTCATCGCTGGTGTCGATTTGCTTCAAGTCATCAGCGTCTCTAAGCTTCTGTGCTCCTCATTTAAGGCCGCTGAAGTGACAATAAAGAGATAAGGTTGCGGAAATAGCTGGGACAGAATGTATTTGCTTCGAGATAGAGGCTACCGGTTTGATAGATCACTTCCCCTGGTTTATAATTAAGGGAATTTGCGACTATGTTGATTTGTATAAAAATGACGGATGGTAGTGATATACCTTTGCTATAGCGGCGGCATATGCAAAGGGGTTTCTTAGCTTTATCCCTACTCAAATGCTCCAAGATACGCTATATACTTTGAATTTTTTTAAATCTAGTTAGTTACTATTTATTCTCTAAAAATATATTTTATTAATATAATTATAGTCAGTAAGGATATAGGATACATATACTCAAGTATAGGATCTAAAATAAAATATTAATCAGGCCTTTAATTACCTTAGCTTTTTACTTAATAACTTTTTTATTAAAAAATTATAAAATAATATTTATAGAGATATAATTCTTACCTAACTGTTATGGCCCTAATGCGGTCTGCGGTTAGGCGTCTATAGTAATATTAATCTACTTAAGGAAGGAACAGAGTTTCCTTCTATCCTAATCTAAATTGATTCTATCTTAAATACCTATTATTTCTAGCTTATACACGGACCGCGTGCGGGACGCGTACGGGACGTATACACCTGTGTTTACCCGAGCCATAGCTCGACTCCATATCACTAACTCCTAGTTGCTATAGGAGCGTCCTTTGACTCCTTTATGAAGTATATTAAACTACTCTATAAAATATCGAATTGGACTGCCAATTTTAATGCGAAGCCTATTTTTTGGCTTAATGGTATAGCTGGCACCGGGAAGTCTACTATATCTCGCACCGTAGCTTAAAGGGTTACGCAGACTAGCCATCTTAGTGCTAGTTTCTTCTTTAAAAAAGGAGAAGCTGACCGGGGTGTGACGTTCCGGTCCCGATACTATGACGTATAGGGTAAGTTTCCCAACAGAGCTAAACCCTTTCAGAGCGTATGGTTTATGTTGGTAGGAATAACGGCGGTGGGTTCTAGGCAAGAGATTCTTCGAGTCACAATCTTAACAAAAAGAGTAATACTGTTGATCAAGAGTGACCAGGCGTAATAACTAATTGTCTTAGTTGATGCAAGTGTTAACGACTGACTCGTTAAACTAAACTATCCTAAGGAGCGTAGACACGGTTGGTTTATATACATAGGAGATTTTTAGGATCACTTGGATCACTCAGTGATCAGGGTGATCGTACAATGTTCACGCCTCATCAGGAGTGATCGTTCGGTTGAACTTCGGCCTTCCTTGAGTCATGTGACTTGGAGTCGTTACACTTAGGTAATCTAATATAAGAGCGAGTAATAATAAATTATTCAACAGGACAGAAAAATACACGAAGTTTAAAATATCATATACAGGTATCTGCACTAACTATTATATCTTATACACTAAAAGGCCTCGCCTAGCTATATAAATCCTTTATTAATAATTTCATTTGCATCTTCTACTCTCTCGAATTATAATAATAGACGCAGTTAACTTAGTTAAGCAAATAGTTAAGATTAAATTAGAGAGGTCCTTATAAACAAATAACTCTGTATAAAGTGGTATTTTATATTAGCTGCGAGCTAGGACCGTTGAATTTAAGGTGTTCATATACTAGTTGCGTCACACCTCCGCTTTATTCCAATGCTAAACGCGACCCCTACCTAGTTTTCCAAGGACTTACTAGAATAGACACCAATGGTAACTTTCACGCAAGCGGGAATATCTTTTTGCTTTAGAAGTTAGGTGTCAACTGCTACTCCCTGCCAGTAACTCGAAGGTCCAATTCAGGCTCCTGTTAAGGCACTGGCCACAAAAGTATAATCCAGCTGAACCTCCGCACGGTAGTGCCATAATACACCACACATATAATCCGTGCTAAGAATGTTTCAACATTCAAAAATACGGACATTAATTTCGGGCCCTACTGTAGCATCTTCCATCTTGAGTACCGTAAGTTTCGAAATGGGTGTCGAGGGCTTTCTTAGCTAATTTTAACAATAAGGTGAGGGCTAGTTGTGGTTCTTGTAGCTTTGAATGTGCTCTTGTACCATGCAAGTACAGTATCAGCTGTACGGAGGTGTCGCCATCGTTTATTGCTAAAATGGTTTCCGCATAAGCCTTCCCTGTGGCGCCTTGTGGCTAATACGGTGCGTAGCTATGAGTGATACGTACTAGGTACCTTTGAGGTAGGCGCATAGTAATTAAAGGCTTGAATCGGCTCTGATTGTGCACACCAGGCACAACTGTAATCAATTGAACCGTTTCCTCGTTGCAGGAATGGACCGTCACGTGTGTTACCTAAGTGACCCCGCCTCCATCGAACACTACAAACTCCGCTCATGAACATTTCAACACGATGAACGACGAGATCACTAGCAGCCAGCGGGCTAACGAGGATCCCACGGGGCCGGTTTCCGTCGCCGCCGGGGCAACCCTCACAATCACGCCCCACAATGCCGAGGCTAAGCTGGCATTCTCGCAGGTGTCCGACTAGCTGCTCGAGCAGGATGACGACGATCCACAACCTCAATCAGACGCAAATTCCGAGATGAACGCGGCACGACAGCACGCGGGGAGGTACATGTGGATATCCAGAGAGCAGAGCGACGACGACGATGTGTTCCGACGGCTGCACCATTATCAGACAGGGGATCTCTCGTCATCTTCGTCAGTATCCGTCTCGTCGCCGCATGGGCAATCGTCTGCCGACACCAGCGCGGACAGCCCTGTAACCAACCGCGACTCGCCGAAGTGCTACATCTGGACGGGCTGCTACTTCATTGACCTCAGCAAACCGCCCTTGAATCCGATGCGAGGATGGGCAGCGGGCCGAGTGCGCACCGAGTGCGTACTCAACGACATAGTTCTGTGCCTCAGCGAAAACCCAATTCTCGAAGTGCGGCAGCGCCATGCTGTTCTCCAAATCAGGTCCACCAACCGCGTGTCAATCCGGGCGTGCTCCGGGCAGGCACCCGTTCACGTAAATGGGGAAGCACTGGCCTCAGGCAATAATAACGATTTTTTTCTCAATTCCTCTGATGCGATTATTCGCTTCGGGAACTTGTCGTATCGACTCGAGTATGGGCCTTTTGCCCGCGAAGAAAGGCATCGTGACAACCTTAACCAATATCTCGAGCAAGTCCTCGGCAACCGCGACTCGTTCGACCTATCCCTAGGCCCACACCTACGTGCAATATCCAGATCGGGCAGTGGACGCTCACTAACGCCGGTACCATTGGGTCAGGCGGCGAGGGCCGGGTCAGTGTGGGCATAAATCAGAGGGGTAGAGTCGTCGTTTTGAAACGCGTGATGATGTCTACGGCGCTGAGGCGGAGGCTTTCTCAGCATCAGCAAACGATGGAGGAGGTGACGCGGCTGGCGAAGGATGCGGGCGAGGACACTTGAGGTTATCAATGATGATATGGATGGTAGCAACAGGCAAGGTGATGTGTGGTTTGTGCTGGAGCCGGTGGTGACCCCACTGACTGCTGTGGTGCAGCGGGGGAGCCTGAAAGGTGATGACGGGTAATACTCGCTGGAGCATTCTGCGAAGATTGTACTGACGAGTTCACAAACAGTCGAGGATCAGACAGACCCTCATTGCTGTCGTTGGCGCTCTCAACTTCTTGCACTCCAACCACTGGATCCACGGCGACGTCAAGCCTTCCAACATCGGCGCGCGGGACTGGGTCCGCGACGCGTCCTCAATTGTGCTCCTCGATATTGACGACTGTATTCGGGTACCTGCACAAGGTGGAACCATCCCTACAAACCCAGGCTCTAGCGGGACTA
This sequence comes from Sphaerostilbella broomeana, assembly GCA_930272545.1. Lineage (NCBI taxonomy): Eukaryota > Fungi > Ascomycota > Sordariomycetes > Hypocreales > Hypocreaceae > Sphaerostilbella > Sphaerostilbella broomeana. The sequence goes on along the minus strand of CAKNET010000144.1, from coordinate 11,602 downwards.
TAGGCTGGATCTCGCCGGAACGGGAACTCGAGGGCTTCGACGAGACGACAGATATATGGAGCGTGGGTATCGTGGCACTGTGGATGCTACGGGGAGGAAGCCATCCGTGGATGATGAGGGCAAATCCATGGAGGGAGGAGCCGGAGGCTGTGATGAGACGGGAAAGATGGTACGGTTTCCATATGTTAGGGATGAGCGGCAGAAGCAGGGACGGCCTACTGCGGCGCAAGTGCTAGTGCTTCTTAATGGCGATGATAATGGGAGAAAGAAGAGGATGCGGCGGGATGAATGATGACGCCAATTCTCCTCTTCATTTCTCGGCCGGTACGGCGGGTGTGCGAGTGGTGGACTTGGACCGGCCTCGATATATACTTGCGCAGCGCAGCCTAGTCTTGCATAAGTCGTGGAACTGCACGTATAGCGTGTGCAATCGTAGCCCTCTCGCTAGCTTGGGTGAAATATACTGCCTTGTTGGATGAGCAACTATCTGGCTGGCTGTATATGTAAACTTGCACTGCTAGCATATGACAAACGGATAATGGGGAATATGAATGAATAGCTTCTGTTCAGATAATCGGGACTCTTTACACCGCGATGGCTAATTATACGTTTAGGTCTAGACCTTACGCCATACTATTGGTCTAACAACAAGGGGCTTGCCCACCATCAACAGATTTCTGGGTGATTAGATGAAGGAAGAGGAGTCGTGACGTTTGCTATTTGCAGATTATGGAAAAGTGATAATCCGGGCCGTGTTGTGTGTTGATTAATCGGCGTCAGATATCAGCCCTAAATCTGCCCCTAGGCTACGGTGGGTTTAGGTTTAAGTACTCCGTAGAAATAGGCGTTTTAGTGCCACCAGAGAGGAGTTCGTGACGGCACAGACAATTTCGCACAGTCTAAGCCACAAGACCCGCAGCAATGGCACGTGCGGAGAAACGTTTTACACTGAACTGGCGACAGTCAATGTGGCCGTTACTGCGGAGTACAGGAACAGAGCTTTAGGTAGAGAATTTGACGATAAATGTGGTCAATATTGATTGGTGTTATTGTTGTTGTCTAACGCGTGTTCCCGGCTAGTCTGGTGCGATGCGAGAGGAATTTATGTACCTGTGACCTCTATGTAATTAGGGGGGTGCTAGAGGTAGACTAATTCTATGACTATATTCTAGGCCCCTGTCAACAAAGCTGGCATTGTCGATTCATTTGGTTGCTGGTTTCACCGTTGCTATGTATGTACTTGTCAGATGCCAGGGGTAATAAACGGGGGCAGCCACTCGGCTAATAGTAGTTCCGGCTACATAACAAAAGTACATATCACTTGTACATAAATGATGTACATACCTACATAGGTGAGTTTGTTTTGTAGCGGTGGGCAAGGCGGCGCCTTGTCTCAGGGTTTGTGGATGAAGACTAGAGGATGTTTACGTGTCATGAGACCATAAAACTGAGCTAGGAGAAAGTGGCTAGCAAACACCGTCCAAACTAATCTTCTTCACTAAACCAAGGAGACAAACTCGCTGGGACGGTAGTGAGTCTTATATCTTGTATTGGTCTTATCTGCGTCTTATAGTAGCTCTTACCACCATAAACTATGGCATTCTTTGGTCTTATTCTTCTGTATATGTTTGATCGCAGCAAGGGTTAGTATGGCAACCGTATTATGTTCTTAGTCAGCAGGAGGTCTACGCCTGCATTGGCTAATTTGTCTGCCAGCTCGTTACCTGGTTCTCTGTACCTTCGAATACCGTTAAGTAGAGCCTATATAAGTGAGTATATAGCTGACGGAATTAAATTTACGTTTCATTCTTATTTTAATAATTCTACATCCTACGAGAATAAATCTACCCTAGAGCTGGTTGAATCTGGAATAAAAGTCAATTCCTACACTCTTGGTTTTTAAAGTCAGGAAATATATACAAAATTAATGGAGTCTGCTGACAAATGATACAACCATTATATACTCCTTCTCAATGGCCAATACCGTCTCATTATGTATTCGATTGCTAATCTGTTGTAGTAATAGAGCTTATGTGAAGGTCACGTGCCGCCATTCCTAGAAGATCAAACAGTGATAGAAGCCCCTGCAGAATGGTGATTAAAGGCTGAGAAATATCCGATCATCGTTATGATGGCATTTGATTTTTCGTCTCTTACAGCTCGCGCATGCGTTGCTTGTTCGTCTCGCTGTCCTGCAAGGATCTTGGCCATTACGCAGACACTTCTTTTTATGTCTAATACACCTACCACATGCTTTTGGCTTGCATTCACTGTGGTCAGGCTGATTTTGATAACATCTAATAGATGAAAGTTAGCCCCATGGATATTAAGAGAATCTTCTTGTTTGATGCGCCTGGACATACGAAAAAGAATCATTCTCCAGCATTGCTGAGTCCAATAGTCTCCAGCGAGGCTCATTGTGGCACTCATGCCAATGCTTATATGTTAACGTCGGACATCGAAACCCATTGACGCCTAGTAACAAAATGGGATAGGTCTTCCTAAACTCCTCCACCTGGTTGTTTTGTCTCATCTCTGGCGTGATTAGATCTTCAATAGAACGAAACGCCCATAGCCCGGAGCAAAGAAAGTCAAGGCGAAAAGATGACTGCTCAAGAACCCAGGCAATTATTTGAATAGCTTTGCAAACCGGCGTTGTGTTAGTGTAAATTGCGTTGCCGTTTTGTCCTAGAACCAGGTTCTGACTGCTCAGGAGATGGCTTCCCCCAGGGTACACCAGATGTGCAGTGATAAATTGGGTTCCGGGAGTATCTTGTGGTCCCCAAATATGAACCCAGTTGCTAATAAGTGATATGGGCGACATTGTAGATTGCAGATTGCAGATTGCTAGATATCCAAGCAAGACCTCAAATACAGATCCATATATGCGCTTCGTATATAGTAAATATATATGTGTGCCCAGATGTGTGATTCCTCGGAACCCCTTATGACAAGGAAACTTCGCACTTGGAGTCGCATACCATCTAGTTATAGAGTATAACATTAGAACTGGAGCTACAATACATACGTCACTCGATTGCATTTTATGAAAACTGCATACTGCTCCAAGGAATATCGTCCCTATTGGACGAATATACATGACCACAAAAGGTTATTACGCGGCACCGTTGCCATTTGTTGAAGACAGCCAACTAAGACAATCTACGTTATGTTTGGGGATGAAGTTTATTCGCCATCCAAAGTATCGGTGTATATCTAGATTATTTCTTTGACTGACTCACCTTCTAATTCCCTACTTCCTTAACTTCCTGTCTACTGTATACCACCAAAAAGCAAAAATGGAGCCAGTAATTGCCCTGATTAATCCATTTCTAAATGATGTTCACAGTGCGTTTAAAGCCTGCATTCAAAGCTCAACACACACACACAGTCTATTACGCCCCATGACTTGCGTCAGGAGGGCAACTATTCGCTAATTACATCGTCCCTTCTCAAGCTATGGTTTAGTCTCGCCGAAGCCCTTCCAATGTTGCATCCATTTTATACTCCTCATTACATGCATCTTAGTTCTACAGGTCCTCGTATGAGGGAGTTATAAAGCAAGCCTGCTTAAAGGCCATTCTTCAAGTGTTCAGCATCCTATCTACGGCAACTGAAGCGGCGCCTGCTGCTGACGAGGTGTAGGGTAGTAAGTGAGTTGGTTAGGTTGAGTTAAATGGGGCCGTCCGGTGGATCCTAATTTGCATCCAGCCGGCCGGTAGCGATTGCGAATTTGATGCTAGCTCTCACTGCTCGCATGTCCGGAGCCCAATCTTGCTTATCTGATCGTGCTTTCCCTCCGAGATAGAAGGATAGGTTGCTTCTTTGCGTTGCCGTGCACTTCAGCAGTATCTTACGTTGTTCTATCCATTTTATGCAGGTAAAAAGGTGATGCTCCACCGTTTCTCGAGCTTGTCCACATGCGCATAGTTCGGAGGGTGCCGCCTGAATCCGGTGCAGGTATCCATTCAGCCTGGCCATACCTGTCCTCAATTGAACAAGCACCGAGGTTTCTTGGTATGCTTCCTAGGTAATGCTTGGTCGATTCGCTTTGAGTACTTCCCAACTTTGTCCGGTAGGCTATCTGTGACAGGTAGTTTTAATCGTGCAATATTCATCGTGGTCGATCGCATAATAGGGAATTGCTTCTCTGGTACCGCATCCTGCTTTGTCATCTCTTTAGCTTCCGCTTTCGCCTTCAGTAACAAATCATTCTCATTGCTTGATGGGATCCATTGTATGGTCACATTAGTACTGTACAGGGTTGACCGGAAGGAGTATCCGCCTTCTTGTTACATTGCAACTTTTAAGGAGGCCGTTTCTGGCTTAAGCTGTGGCGGATACAGTGTTGAATAGACTTCTTACACACAGATATAATGTCCTTTGTGGATCCCAGCGGGCATCTAAGGACCTACCCAGCATTTACATACTTTACAAGTATCGAAGACATATTCAGCCCTGCGGCTTGCCAGAATTTTTCCTCGCTGCACCACAAGAACTGTTCGCACTGCCCGCCCAACATCCTGCGGTATGGCACGATCGACCGCCCCTTGAAACCGTTTGGTCGACCAGCGGAAGTCACGAAAGATATTCTCATGGCCATTTAGTATAGTTATGTTAACCTCTCAGGTTGAGTTAACGAGGCCAAGCGAATTTTCTTTACAAAGTATATACCATTCTTGTATGGAGACCCACAATTACCGAGAGCATTATGAAAGATTTGGTCGCGTAGCTACCTAACTGTATCATTACGGTGCTACAAAGCAAGGCTGAAAACACATCCACTAATCCACCAAAGCCATTAGTGTAGTTGATTAGTAATTAAGCTATTCCTACATTGATGACACTAAGACGTCTTTTGTGGTGGATGGACATGCGTAGATTTATGTGTATATGGGTAAGCTACAGTACTCAATTGAAGGTATATTTGATGATTCTGATCTGGCGGTCGAGTGGTCATTCTCGGAATCAGAAGGGGCATCATTTTCGCCCTCACTCTGAGCTTCCAAGTAGACCTCGTCGGCGCTCTCTAGCCAGTTCGATTTCGTGCTTTGCTTCATATCATCGCTCCTACCCAGCAGTTGTTCCGGAGGTAATAGCAGCGGGTCCAAGGCTTTCGCCTGTAAGATGCCAGCGTGATACCAAGACCGAAGGACCTGAGAAGTACTAATAATCCTAGCATCTAGACTGGCCCTTGATGTTGCGACCATCTTACCGGCGGCTGAGAATATCCTTTCACTCTGCAGGCATTGGCTGCTCCCTCAGATAACATGGCTCAAGCGAGAGAAACAGAGATGTGCCTTTCGTGTAGGTACGCAGGTACGTATCCTAGAAAGCTCTGCTTATTTAAACTGAATGATCAAGGAACTGTACCCATCATTATTCTCATTTTCAACCGTGCATATATATACAATACCACCCAATTTACTTTCATGTTATATGTCAGTATCCAAAGTCTGTCTTTTACCCTTCTATCTAGTCAACTAAGCTAAGCTATCCCCTAGATACTTGTCACATATGCTATGACGATCTAAAGGGCCATGCTTTTTATGGTCGTAAAGAATATGGCGTTACTTTAGGGAGATGTGGGCATGCCTTTGGTCACAATTGCTTTCACAAATGGCTGCAGAAATCTAAGGCATGCCCTCTTTGTCGCCGTAAAATCAACGCGTTGGATCTCATGTATCTCTGGAGGCATCACCGGATCGAGTGCATGACAGTGCAAAAGTTTCAGAACCCCAAAACGTATTCGGAGACTCATATGCGGGAAGAGGGAAAAGGAGAAAAGGGAAGGGAGGGGGGAAGAAGGAGAAAGAGACGGCTATTTTCCCCAGAGATGACGCCGCATTAACACAGCTCTAGTGATCTCAAGGCAAGGCAACGGGGCGGCCACGACTGTAAATTTCCCCATATATTTTAGTAACGGGTTCTCAAGATGAACGTTTCTTTCTTTCTTTTGATTCGTCGGGCACTTTGGCAAAGTCAGTGAAGATTCTGCGGTTGGCTTGCCCTTACATTAGCCACCTTTTGCTGACTTTCCCGTTGCTCCTGGCGTGCGCGCTTCACACGGAAGAGTGGATTGCTGCCTTCCCCACACTAGTTGGGAACCGCCATGAAACCCGTCTCTAGACTTGCTACTCAATCAAAATGCGTTATGTGAAAGCAACCAAGGCTGACAGAGAGAACAGAGTTCCAAATTGAGAACCCTGTCCACGTCTTGGCAAAACCTGTAGGGCCCGTGAGGCTTGCATCCAGCCACCTAACGAAGCAAAAATTCTGTCGGAGCCAATCAACGTGTCAGATGTTGAGTCCGTGTTTGTTTATGTGTTATCACAGACCATCACAGACTTCAACTTAGTTTTGGTTGCTAAGGATTCTTGAAAAATCGTGTTCAACGAACACAAAAAAACGGCCTTGTATACAAATACATTCATCTCTACAATCATTTAGATACTGTACCGGTAGCTACTAGTCAGCCGTGAACATATTATGCACCTCTCAGAGTTCAACAGAATCATGATCATAACGTTGTCTACTATATTGCCCGACTGCACCCACCAATATAGACCTACCCTAGCATCCCCGGCAATTTCATACCTTTGAGCTTCGTTTTGCTTCTCAGGATGTGGGCTGGCCGCTTTTGTCACATGATACGTATCTAGGCTTTGACATACGGCCGATGCTGCTCAGGGAAGTTGACCAAGACATAAGCCTGTCGATTGAAACCATGAAATATGAGTACCTCTTAAGATGGACAAGTGAGTCCAGCCTAGGTATGGCTGTCTCCATAAAGCTGATGACCTCGTCATCTGATCCGTTGGCGGCAAACTCTGTTAGCCATATCAGCCTGCCCTTGCATGCTTCGTGGGCTGCCGCGAGGTGGTCGAATAGAGAATCTGCAAACCGAATATGTGAATACCAATGAACAGCGCAAAAGTTGATCGTACAGCCACCATGAAGACGGGTGCAGGCAGATATAAATTTTTGTAGCCATTGAATGCCCCCATCAGGACGATTGCTGTTGGTTACAGCGGGGCTACCGATGGCGGCTTTAGTAGAGTACTGGTTCATGTACGTGTTATGGGGGGCAGCAGCCTCAACAGGAGACAAATTTGCCTGCTCGGCATTGTCAGGCTCATTGAAGCTCATTAGAGCTTCGGCTCCATTAGCTACAGAAGTCTCCGCCGTAAAAGTCCAATTGGCAAGATGAGACTGTCCCCAGAACATGGGAATATAACTAAGTTCGGCAGTCAGTCCCGGAGTGCTACAGTCCCAATTATAAGCCCAAGAGCAAGCAAGACAAGCGGACTTAAAGAATTTGGCAGAGTTCGTATTATTAAAAGTAATACCTTTCTTCCTAGCATACTCGTATGAGATATGCGGGCTCTCTAAGCTTTCGGAAAAAGAGTTAGTGACCGTAGAAAGGGTTAAAGAGCTTGTTGGGGCTGCATCCTGGATATTCCGTGGAGAATAACAGAGTCTAATATGGGCTTTTGCGTTTGTTTAGCCAGTCAGTCGTTAACAGTTGTATTAGCGTCCAACTGAATGGCGACTGCCTGTATCAACATCAATTATTTTGGAGCCGACTTATCTTTTCGCAGTAGCCGACTCATCATAGAAGTCGTTCGAAACTATAATTACATTAGTGGCTTAAATTGAACTTTTATCATATACTGATGAAATATAGGCTCGATACGCATAGCCTGCCTAAGGTGAGGTGGGCAGGGCACGCCTACTTATGACTAGGTACAGATATAGCTACTTCGCTCGTTGTATGAGTACTTCCTCGTCACTATCAACACAAATTCACCCGCTACATCCGCGAGAATACTATCCAAGAAGTGTTGTATTAATATGGCTTCACCCTACCATACTTCTTACTAATTCTCTCAGATCTGCGTACATTGTTTACACTGTCAAGTCGCTTGATAGATTGATTGGTGTTTTTAATTTCATGGATGAGTTTGTTGAACTGGAACCCAATTCCGTCAACAGATCTCTCAGATCTAGTTGCTATTTGCTGAACTGACTTGATTTCTTTGTCAAGCTTTTCCCAGTATTCATTGAATGCGTCCTTGAATTCATTTTTGATTAATTCTCCAATCTGTTGGCTCGCTGTTTGCTTAACGGTATTGAGTTCCCTGAATGCGACTTTGAATTCATCCCTGACTGCTTCTCGGATTAGGGCGCTGAGAGGGCCCGTAGTAAGCGCCGCCGTTATTGCTTTATGCAGTTGCAAATGCATATAGTATTGTTGAGGGTATGGCTGATATGGCTGATATGGCTGATGTGGCTGATGTGGCTGATGTGGCTGGTGTGGCTGATTTGGTTGATTTGGTTGATGTGGCTGGTATGGCTGATTTGGGCCGCAGCTGGATGTTTGGAATGATGGCATTGTGAGATATTTTTGAGGAATACATAAAACTCCCTTGGATAAGAAATCAATAACGGTCCTTCTTCTTGGTGATTCCGATTTCTAATATATATACTGGTTACTTCTTACCTTTGCAAAAAACTTGGAATTACTAGGATAAAATCTTCCTACAAATATAACGGTTATAACACCCGTGACGGAATCTAAGATGGCCAGTTACAATCGCCGTCTATGAAATTGTTATATAGAAGAACTGTTGACTAGTGTAAGGGCAGCAGCGCATATGCACGTTGGCCATGGGTTTTGAGGTGGGGGCTTGATTGTCTAGCTACAATAGCTGCGCAGACATGCAACACAAGAACATTGGTACGGTAAGCTCGCTCGCTATCCTGCACTATGTTTCCCCACCCCTCGGCCTCGATATTAATCATCTCTCCAGATACTCCAAGGCCCGAGCAGGATGCTTCTGTCACACTCAATGAGGGACCACAGTTTTCAATCTGCGTCCATGTCTCAAGTCTCTCCCGGCACCCATCGCACCTAGCTAATATGGCTACCTTTGCCATCCATATTGTAGCCCCGCTATGGGCTAGCCTGCGGTGATTGGGACGTATGAAGATCGCAGGCCTTCTACTATCACCTTTCTCTGACCTTTGCATAACCACTTGGGGTTGGGTACATGCGTGCGCCGTGTCCCTCCTCAGGGCAAAGCTTTTGGCGTTGATCAACTGTTAGCGAACCCTCCATTCAGTGGCGACGCAGCTTAGGTATTCGAATTGCAATGCCGCATATGCCAGACCAACGTCACGCCACCGCTAGCCTTCATTACCGCGTTTATTGGGACTCCATGGTCTCATGCAATGGCTCGTCCCCTGTTTGCCGTCTCTTCTGCTATTACTTCGGAGGTCGAACCTTTGGAGCTCTTCTCCGATTGCTTACGGACAGCCTTGATAATATTCACTCAGGTTATTTTATTGGCTTCTGGCACGCAGCGGGCCTTGATGCACCCACTTGCCCGCCTTGACTTTGCAGCGCTAATGCAAGGGCTGGGCGACCCGCACACCTGCACTAGTCTTCCCACACCCAATCTTTAACATCGCATGTACGGAGTACTGGACATATTACTGTGGAAATACAGGGTCGACCGAAACGAGTGTCAGCCTTTTTGGTTCAAAAAGTTTTTAAATATCTGCGGAGATGGAACGATCAGTGATGTGCAGGAAAGATGGTGTCGCCTTTACGTACAGTTAGGGCTATCAGAGATCGCCTGTGGGCGATCTGAGAGTCACCGTGGGCGATCTGCTCAGGTCTAATTAAACATGCATGCAATTGAGGGTATATTGAGAAGAGCCTAAAGAGCAAAATCTTGAATGACTGGATAGCCTCAATCCGCCGGCTTTTATACCTAGAAGGTCCCCTAGACCTGCTTCCTCCAACCATCACTTTTCCTAGTTATTACTTTAGTTAGCGCTATTATCGCCAATAGTTTGCCTTGGTGCGGTTGTTTTGGTTGGCTAGATCCCGCCTCGACTCCAAGTCTTGCGGCCGGCCCAGTGTCTCTATTAGACTACTTAGTCGTTGACCTAGTCCGGCAGCTTGCGACCTTGGTCCTGACGTCGCTAGTCGATCTGACCTAGTGGACTAGGTTGTACCTTCCGTCGGTCTAGAACCCAGCTCCGCCCAGCTCAAGCTGCTATAGAAGAGCTGCTCCAGTGGTCTCACTGCTACGAGAATTTCTTCCTTGCACCGCGCTGTTTGAACGTGTGAGCGCCGTCCTAGGGGAGTTTGTATGACATCCACGTTTGTCGCGCTGCTCGGTTGGGTAATTGGTATAGCTCTACGGACCGCAATAGCTACTTATATCGCTCTGAATGCAGTGCTCCGATCGGACGCCCAGAGCGCTATCAACAGTTTAGTCGTCCAGCGTTGGTCTGGTCGAATCTCCTAGTGTTGGGAGGGTCTGACGACCAGCGTCAGACCGGGTGCCGCAGACTACGGCTACTCCCGCCGGTCTTGGTGGTTGAACTACAGTGCCTCGACAAAAGTTTCGCGTAACCCCGCTTTACCCTGAACTTCTAGATTTTCCCTCAATAACTTCAATTTATATTTTCTCTATTAATTTTAAGTCTAAAATTTTAAAAAAATAATCAATTGATTCCCTTGAATCTGAATTTTCTAAATATCTATATCTAATACTTGATATACTAACCATTGGCGGCGCATACCGCTTTAAGGCGTCTTAGCATTAAATTTATTAGGTTTTCTATAAGGTCATCTCTAAAAAGCTCCTAAACTTTAACAGCTGCCTTATATAGCCTCTGAAGCAAGGATTGGTTTTTTAAAAGGTCTGAGATCTCTAGATAAAGTTCTATTATCTTTTTTTTTAATAGCTTCCATAAATTTTCAATAGGATTGAGATTTGGGGAATATAGTGGCCATTCAATTAATATTATCCCATTTTCACCGGCGAATTCTAGCAACCAATCTCTTATAATATATGCAATATATATTAGGGCGTTATCTTGGGTAAAGAAAAGATTAGGTTCTACTATAATTAGAAGGTTCTCTTGTAAATACTTAAGAATACGGCGACTTATAATATTGCTATAGGTAAATTCGGGGTCTCCAAGCAAAGGGACAAGGGAAGTTCGTCTACCAATTATAAATACACCCCAGAACATCTGGGAATATCTTATTAACTTGCCCCGAAGCTGTATAAATTAACAATCTAATTGCTGCTACTATTACTTATTAATTGAGTATATTATTATTGTTTAAAGTTAAACATACCGGAGCACAAAAAACCCACTTTTGCCTCTCTCTATTACTACGAGTAATTATAGTCTCATCAAAGAAGATCTAGTGCCGCTAAATAGAGGGATCCTCTGCTAGCTATTTCTTAGCAAATTGAAGCCGTTTAGCAGCCACTTCTTCACTTAATTTTAGTTGTTAGAGCACTATTTAATATATAATCCCTTCTTTTTTAAGGAACTGTATTAAAGTACGCGTAGAGCAATGTAAACCAGCTTCCTAAAGAAGATTAATATTTGAAATAAAAAGCTGATTCTATATAATTTGAAGGATATATCTTTTATCCCTCTCAGAGAGAAGAGGAGGGCACCCAGAGTGTGGAAGGCTTTTGCCACTTTTCTGTCACGACCTGGCCGCCGTAACGGTCACAGGACACACCTCGACCAATCAGAATCGTGATGAGTAATAATGATTGTG